>JAOCPS010323367.1:0-12799 GCA_025505425.1 Graphium colonna | reverse complement strand
CACAACGATGAAACTGTGCTAAAGACCTTTTAGGTACTGCGGTAGTAGTACAGACGCACGACCAGAGTAACGAAGATTGATGATTTAGGGCGATTTACGAACATAAATATCACGTAAACGGAAATCCACATCCGAACCATAGGCGAACACGTAGGCCATACAAATAAGTGTTCCGGGTGGGAATCGAACCCACGACCTATAACGTAGAAGTGAAAAGAGAAATAAACGGCTAAGCAACTGCGCCAACCGATCATCGTTGTTGTCCTAATTTCAAAGTTGGCTGATCATTTAATATTTTTATTGCCGTCCAATTTGGTCAGAATGACTTTTGACTTTTAACATATGCGTTTTTTTATTTTAAAATTTACATAAAAACAAATTATATCGTAGCAAAACTAACATTTGAAATAACTAATTACTCGTCTTTAAATCGTTATTTGTTGAATTTGTCTTGCTTGCTGGGTTAATATAGACCAATAAACAAAAAAAAAAGAAAAGGAAACTATAGAAAATGCAAATATAAACAAATGTAAAAGAGTATTAACGTGAAGGCTCAATAAAACTAATGGAACCTTAATATACACTGTTTATTTCACTAAATAATAAGTCATGATGAATTTAATCCAAAACAATCCTGTCAAAAAAGTCGAATAGCATTCAGTTCATGTCATAACTGGTGAGAAATGAATGAGTAATTGTATTATGCAATTAACATTGCATTTTATTTTATTTGTTATGTACGCAAAAAGCAAAAAATATCTCATATTGAAAAGAAAATAAAATTCAAAAATAGGATTTTATATGTGGCTGCCAATTATATGCATACATAGTTTTCAACAAACGTAAGTAGTAACAGGTATGTTAAAAATATGATTGTAGGGGCAAATCATATACAGTTGTCTGATGTGTTACTAATGATATTGAAGGATTCGATCTAATTTTCAATTACTAAGTAAATTCCTTATTAATCATCTTGGCGCCTGCTCGGCTTTATTCAGTGGTAAATCAATATTTATTTCAAACAATCCTTTTATTAGTAATATATGATCCCAACATGTTATGTATTCGATTAGAGAAAATAAATCACCAATCACCTTGTATATTTTAAGGAAACCGTTAAGTAAATGTGAAATACAACATAAACGATCAGTATAAACTTATTTTGCCTAATAAGCTCACTTATGATAAACGTCCACGATAAGTACATATAAAGTACCGTTGACAACGTGAATAAGCTAGTATTTCTTCTGCCTCAATAAGGTAAGCTTAAAGTATTTTAAAAAAATATAAATAATATTGTGCTTTTGTCTATCTTTTTAACTAGATAAAATAAGATTACAAACAACTAATAATGTTAAAGAAGGAAAAGTTCGCTTAACATTGTAACTACTTTGTTAATTCTATATTTCAATACAGTAAATGTAACGGGAACGAAATTTACTCAAAGAAAGAACAACCGTTAAAATCGTTAGAACAATCCAATGTTTCTGCGTTTCTGGACCATTATATTAAATATGTGCTATGTCTTTTACTGACTCATAGACTCCAATTGGCTTGATTTTTTTAGTTCTGTTTCGAACGAATTAATTAATTAACTAATTAATTTAGTATGTATTTTAATTACTTTTTTGCATACAACCCATGAAATGATGGCTATCTTTGTAAAGAATTAGTGAAAGAAGCATATTACTTGCTTTACGCATATGTGTTAAGATATAAAAACGTAATAAATTTATGTATAAGAAACGTGTTTCTTTATAAATATTCTCAGTAATCCTATATTTACTCAAATTATTATATACTGTATTTCCTCTTATTCTGATCTGATCTCTAAGATGTTATTTTCAGGTCATTTCTGGTGGATTTTATCATGTTATAGGATTTCCGAATATTAATTGTTATGGAGATATTGGATTTCAATGTTTCAAAAGGAGATTCAATAGAATTTTAAATACCAGATTTTTTTTAATTATGGAAAAGAAGTTCACGTGAAATATGAGTTTGAAGAGCTTAGCTACTGAAGACGCCAGAATATGGCAAACATATTTTTTTGTTGTTATTGTTTTGTAAATTATTTTTTAATAAAATGATAACAACTGCTAGCAATCGATATCTATTGTCATTATATTTATGTTTTTAAATTTGGGGTATGGTTTTGACTTACTTTTCTAATAAATGTATGAAGAGTGATGGCAAGTCACGGCGTCTGATCGGCTGTAGGCTCAACCTATGCCGCTAATGGTGCAAGCATCCGCCGACTTCCACTGCTGGATTGAGCCGCACCGTGTCCGCAAGGTTGAATTTGCCTTGCGTCACTTATTATTTATCCTTTAATAATGTTTTGTTCGTGGTAAATTGAATTTTTTAGTGAATAATATTTTTATTTTATTCTTCATGTATGATCCCCACATATAACGTCCTCAAATATTAAAAGTGATTTACCAGTACAAAAAATCTGTTTTATACTGTTTCTTATATTTATTGTCTCGTAAAAGATTCGCAATATTTTTTTGTGACATAAATCCTTTACGATACACATTAGATAAATCATAGTCATCTGATCTCTCATCATAATATTATAACTATGAAAATTTGTGTTTGTTACGTATCACCCAAAAATGCTTGAATTAGTTGGGGTGCAGTTTGACATTAACAATTTATTAGCGGAATATAGGATAGCTAGTAATTAATACAAATCACCGCTTGTATCAAATAACTGTAAACCTAGATTTAGTATTTTGAAAGAAACGGCTTCCCTCCAATCAGTTTCTTGTCGTCATTATTAATGACTCAAGAAGCTTTGAGAAATTACTTGCTATCTCTGATGAGCTTATGAGTGGAGGTCTGTTATATGCAAGATAGTAGACTGCACTCAAATAAAAATGAATTATATTATTCACAAAAATGTGACGATAAAATATACAAATTTAAGCGAATAAACAATACAAAAATAAGAACAAAAACTACTTTAAACTTACTAGTACTAGTACCACCCTAACCAAATATAGCAGAGGTTTTAACCAGCGACTTCATCATGTGATGTTTATACAGATTCAGCGCGATATGTATCTTGACTAGTTAACTTTTAAATAAAATAAATAAATAAAATAATTGCCGAAGAAGCATTTAAAACTTTTTAAAAGAAAAAATTAAATAGATTTTTTTATTGGTGTTAAGAAAATGGTAACTAAGTCATTACGTAGGCTTACATAGCCTAAAGCTATACGTCTCTTCTTCTAAAACAAGAGAAATCAACGGCGAAGTACGTTGATTTTTAAGTAATGATTACATTACTGGATCTCAAATAACAGAGATTTAGTAAAGGCCTCATTAAAGAAAATTACAGAATTTTAAATTTAAACAAAATTTTTCTATTAGTTCACATTATTTTTTATTTATTTTTATAATGCTGCTTAATTTTTTTAAAATAGTTTTTACACGAAGCAAGTTGTCTCATCGGTAATGCTAAAATATGATATATTTAAAAAAATTAAATTCTCTTTATTAATTTGTTCACGTGGTCATTATAAGTCAGTGTATCCTATTTGGAATAAAGCTGTTTAAATACATAGCCGTTGGCCCTGAAAATAATTTTAAATTGAAAACAACAGTTTTTTTACATAGGTATCTATAATATAACTAATATAACTAAAGTTTATGTATTGTCTGTTCATTCGTATCTATATTTATGAATTTGCTCAATATTTTTAAAAAGCTTTTATGAGAAATCATTCAGATAATTAATACTTCGTTCCCACTTATACAATTATGCGGAAGAATCTTTGAGTAGGCTCAAAAGTTTTAAGTGGTCTGCAGTCAAAGTTACCATGAAAGTCAATGAATGTTGTAGGAGTATAAAATTATTAGTGTTTTTTGCATAATTTAGTGATGGAAGAATATAATTATATTAATTTATGAAAGTTGATCTCGGTTTATTGGCAATAGTTTAGTTTCATTTTTTACACAATAAAATCATGTCTATTAATTTATTACATTGAAGGCGATGTTGTAAGTATACATGAATTAGTAAATTTTATAACTAGTATCTGACAAAGTTACGATTTATATACACTCAACTTTGCAACACAATCATTTACACCCCAAATCAACATCGCAACAAACTATTCTTAATTGTTACTTGCCGCTATATGTATCTAAAAGGTATTAAAACAATGTAAGCCTCTGTATAACAGCAATGGAAGCCAAAACAGTTTTTAGGAAACACTGCTAAACAACCGTGATACAAATATAAAGAAGTGATTTTATGTTAAGATAACGTCCTTGTTTACTACCTAGTCCTATTGCATTTGTTACAAATAAATATGCATTTTTTATGAAGTAATAAAATTTTACTAGAATTTATACCTACAACTTTATTAAAGTCTCAGCAATAAGTAAAATAATATTCTAATCGAAACGGCTACCTTTGGCTTTTATACAGGCATTTATCTGTCTGGCCATGAATCTATAGATTTACGCACTGTTTCCGAAGGAAACTTTGCCACTGCTTGCTTCAAGGACTTTTTAAGAGTCTCAATGTAGCTGTCGTCACGACGTTTTAATCTGTAAAGAGGATATTTCTGTACCTTTCATCTGCGTACCGTGACGTCCAGACTTCAAATCATGGTTAGTTTTGAAGGACATGACCTATCCGTAACCATGAACGCTGTAAAAGGTTCAAAACGTCGGGTGATAAAAAAATAAATAAACCATGATAAAATCCGAAAAGTTGTTTAATTTAAAAAAGTCTCAGAAACAAGATTAAACTTTTTTACTTTTGTCCGATTCTACCATAAAAATACTGTTTATCCATTTTTTAAATTATTCTTTCTTTTTTCCCTCTGAAGTATTTTACCTTCCACCACCAAAATTTGGAAAAGCAGTTTAAATTATAAAGATATGAGTTTTAACAAAGCCTTAATTACAAATAAATTCGATATGACAACAGTAAATCAGAAAATTTACTTAAGCGAAAAGCAGATGTCAATCACTCCTTATACAAACAGCGCTCTGCACTGATATATATTTCAATGGCTTTGAAAGCCCGCATGCAAATGCTGTAGCAGACAATAGGGCAATTGTCCTTTTAAAGAAGAGGAAATATCAGATTATATATTCACATTAAAATGAGTTTAGAACTGGTAAAATACACACGTATACATGTTATATGTAAGTATAACGGCGGTAACAAAATAAAACACAAACATAAAATTAATTAAGACTTGAATTATAATCCATAGTCTTGGTAAAGATCATATAATAGAGTTACTATTTTAATTAAAGGTCGCAATGTTAAAAAGATGTATAAAATACTAGGATATATTAAGACATGTTAATATTCATGTCTATCAAATGTCAGTCAAATGGATCAACTGGCCGAAAGATTGTTCACTTCTATGTTTTAAAGTAATATCTATTAAAAAAATAAATATTTTTACAACAATTTAAAAAGATGAAGGAGCATGAAATAGTACCGTGAATAATACCGGAAATTTTTTTACATAATATGTGACCATGAGTTTTTTAATAAGTGGCTTTAGATTAAACATTTATTAGTTTTAATTAAAAAAATTGCTTTCACAGAAAACTGCGAGACTGAATTCAAGCACTTCAGAAGTGAACGTACGTGAAATATGTTTTCAGGTATTATGATTTAAAAAAAAATTATGAGACCAATTTTTGAGGAAAATTATATGGGAACACCTCGTTACTTACATTCCTTTACCGTACAAACAAAACAACAGTCGGTTTGAAAACTATTCCTTTTTGTTGGTTGAAAATGCTTCTGAAAAATTATGTGTTTTAAATTACAATTTGCAATTCTTCTTTACATAAACTTTAATTAAGCCAAAAATGTGACGTATGAACAAAATATTTTTGATAGGGGTTTCATGTGTTTGCTTAGGCCATTCGTATTTGAATTAAAAACAATCCATGGATAAATGTTTTAAGCTTATAACACTAAAAATAAGTTAAATAAATAACTTAAAATATGTAATTCATTTGTTCTTAGTATGCCACAGAAGTTGCGCACATAAATAGTCATTCGTTTAAAGTTATAACGATTCATAAATAAAATCTTTTTTCATTTACCTGAAATGATATCTGAAAGTAAAAAAGAGAATGATCTTTAATTCGAAAAAGTCGGGTTGGAAATGGCTTTTATTTAGCTTCAAGCTGGCTGAACACATGTAAAGAATTGTGACTAAGGTTTTATTACGGTTCAGTGAAATCACGAGAGTAACTTCATGAACATAATACAAAATATTTAAATTGTACATGAAAGGGCACAAAAATGTAGTCCCATTCCATAAGTTTACTCAATCAGCGCAAAGGAAAATGTGTTTTATTACTGTAAGAAAAGAGAAAATGTCGGCTCTCTGCCTTCAACCGACTTTGTCATTTTGTACAATGTTCATATTTTTCTTAAATTCTTTCAATTGTTAGGATGTATTAGATATAAATTGATGGTTTCAATCAGGATTTTTTCTAATTAAACCGTCAATGTATTATCGTAAACTAGGCAATGATAAAACTCGTTTTTAAATTAGAATTGTCTTCGTCATCCTTAAAATTTGTAAATGGGCATATGATATTTTGAATGGTGGTAATAACGATCCTAATTGTCTTAAATAATTCAAATCTGATCCATTAGTATATCTCAATGATGATATACTCAAGAACAATTATCTCTAGATTCATTAAAATTTAGTCAGCTGATGTACCGAAAATCTACATTGACTTTAGAAAAAAAATTTGAAAGTTCTACGTATTTTGTTAAAGATTTATTTAATATATAAATTATCGACTAAAATCTGAACAAGGGAAATATTTCGAGGAATCGTTCTATTAAACCATGCACATAGGTGTCTTAATATGATAAAGAAAAATTAATTGTCAATCAATTAAAGGAAATAACATGTTTTGTATACGAACTGTACTGTATTTTATTGCGATTGTTAACATTGTATTCATCTGCCAATTCAAGTGTCGATAAATGTATTCACTAAGTGTTATTATTGCACGCATATATGAAAGACTCATTTGACATTTATATTACACTGAATGGCATATCGTACACAATTTCATGTTCATTCAGACTCTGGTATGAACAACTGTACAAATGTATTAGACCATTTTATAAGCAATATTCCGCGAAAAAAAAACCTTACAACCTGCAAGAAACTATGTAAGCAGGCGCTTAAGCATCCGTAAAGCACCTCCCTCCATTCCCACACGGCTTGTGCATGCGCTCTCGTGCACTATTTATTCATACTTCTACATAAATATTGTACACAAGTGGACTTTATGCCTGATGGCATTTTCTCCCAGTCAAATCTTTGGGTGGTACAGATAAAAACGGGTAGGTGCTAAAAAAACATACTTTTTAAATAATAAAATAAAAACAAAAAAGCGTAAATATCTTTATGCTTCCGAACTTTGGCTTTAAAAACTAAACACTTATTAGCCATCCTGATCTCTAGAGAATGTGCATTCCACAAAATAATGACTTGGATAAAAAAAAGAGTGCACGAAGTCAGAATGAAGACAATTATACGTGGATCAAAGATTTCTGTTACTAACTTCACATTGAAATTGAAAGTATGGAGATATGTAGGGAGGAGAAAAGGAAGGATCTAAAAGCTAGGTAAAAGCTAGGTTAGTGCACGCAATTTACGTCTTTGCCGAATTGGTAACCTCTGAAACTATACACAATAGGAAGGTACGTGGTCATATTTTCGAAGATTGAAAACGAAACAAATGCAGTTATGCAGAAATTCTGGTCTAATTTGTTGAGAAGATCTGCGTTCAGGTCGATATAGCACACGTCACCATAGTCCATTAGTGGGAAAATTAAGGTCTGCACTATCATTATTTTTACTTTAACATCAGCTTTATATTTAACCACCTTGATGACAATTCACCTATAATAACTGCCTATTGACGACCTCGAAGGTATAAAACCATTCCAGTACTCTGTCAGAGATCATGAAATAAGACAGGATTGCTAGAAAGATGTGGTGACTGTCGTTATTAAAGGCATTCGAGAAGTCAAATAAAACCATTACTGTTGCTTGGATATTTTACATTTCCTCTCTTATATCGCCAGTCGCTTTAAGGAGAGCTGTGGTAGTACTGTGGTCAGATCTGAAGCCAGATTGGAAATGACTTATTTATTTTTAAATAAACAGCTTGAAACTTGTTTAAGTACACAGGGCTCGAGTGCCGTAGAAAAAAAAGGCAAGATAGAGACAGGTCGATGTTGAGCAATAATTAAAGGGTTGGAGCATTAAGGGAGTAGGCAGACTAAAGCATTACGCCATAAGGAAGGAAATAATCCAGAAATCAATGAAGATCTAACTATATGGATAATTTCTGGAAGAAGGATATCAAGTCTAGGGATTATCATGAGTCGGCCGATTTCAACGCATCCGACTGCATCAGACTTGATGCTTAGGATTTTTTTCTTGATTTCCTCCGAAGTAACTGGAGAAAAATTAAACGAGTCAATACAAAGGCGCATCAAAACATTTAAATATGAAATCGATTCACATGTTGTCACATGATCCATTGATAAAGAGTTGAGGAAATAATTTTTCAAATCGTCTGCACGGATAATATTAGGAGAGTATGATAAACGCAACTCCCCGATACCAAGTGTCCCAAGAAACTCCCAGATATCGGCGTTGAGAGTTTACAGAGTTGCGGATCATCTGATTATACCGATTTCTTGCAATTTTATATATAGACCAGGTCTTACCCTTCGTTGTTTTTTAAATATACGAGTGGCAATGTTATGCGGCCACGCGAATTTAGGTTTTATTTTAAAAAAGATTTTTAATGGTTCCACACTTTAATAGAAAATAGAAAATAATTATAACTATTTTGAATTAAATAAAATAGCAAATAAATGGAATTATTCTTTAGCAGCCAACGCGTGTCAGGTTTCGGAGGGAACTGACTGCCCTTCCCCAGTCTCTAAGCTATCTTATATTGAAAATGCTGACACGGCAGTGTCCAACATGCACAGCAATACTCCCTACATACATGGGGTATAACAACACGATCTCTTTGACGCAAAGCCAAACAAATAACGTCAGTCATCCATGGTGCTGGAGGACGCCGGAATTTATTTTTTTAATAGAGGCATGAACATCAAATAAGTTAACGATATGCGTACTAAATATATTAACTTTACAATTTATGTCCACTTCCTCTACGGAAGAATGCAAATCTATACTGCAAGCGTCCTTACACAAAAGTACAACGTTCATTCTTGCAAAATTCTCGTTTGGAATTTGGAGGTTTTAAGAAATAGGATAGGAAAATGAAGTCATGATGTGAAAAACCTGGAGCAATATGTTGCCCATAACGGGAAACCAAAGAGGTTTAGACGAAATGAGTAGGTCAAGCCAAGTGTCTTCACCGGAAAGATTATGGTTGGTAGGTTCAAGAGGTAAAAGGTAAAAAGCACTTGACTCAACAATATGCAAGAGTTTATGGAGCGAAAAGAGTTATTATGTAAGGAGATTGGTATTAAAATATCTCATGATAACGTGGTGAGTATACTTCGAACCCAAAGATTCCAGGACCAATTAGAAAATAGTGAAATAATCAATGTTGGGCAGTATCAATTAATAAATACCAAGTATACGACACCTATATATAGGTGGTAGAACATAACAGCTTTTCACATCTTTTGCTGCATTTTTACGGCCGTTCTCGCCCGGGGAAGTTCCACCGCCCTTTAAAAAGTCGGCGTAAAATAAACTATACATGGACTTTGGGGGTGCCGGATGGCCATGTCTACCCTTTTCCTTTCCTATTCCTATCCTCTTCAAATCCTTAATCGGAGGATTTGGAGAGGTTAAATCCGATGTTCCGACTCCCAGGTTGACAACGCACTCGCAACTCTCCGGATGTTGTGTCTGTCTATGGGCGACAGAATCGCTTACCATCAGGTGAACTGTCTGCTCGTTTGTCTGCCTATCCATAAAAAAACAACAACAATATTGGCCCCTTAACAATAAATTCCAGAAAAAGTACTCCATAGAAGCCAAGTAATTCGGAGAAGAGGAAACTAGTATTTTACAGGGAAGATCATACCTTAGGTATATCGCAACACCCCCACCGCCTTTTTCAATGCGGTCTTTTCGGATACGGACAAAATCCGGGAAAGAATAAGTTGTCGAATGAAGATGAGGTTTAAGCCAACTCTTAGAGATCACGACAGAGTGAAAGGCACAATTTAAAAATGTGTCGCATAATTCATTAAAGTGACTAGGATGATTTTGCGCGTTGAAATGACATATATTATGATGATTTTTGCAATAAAAAGAAATAAATCTTTAACAAAGTCACCTAATAAACTTATGCCTGAGTCTTCTATCGCAGTGGCAGAGTAAAATAAATAGTCTTTAGATAAATTAGACGTCATAAAAATATACACTATAAAATTCGACATAGTAAAAATATGTTATATAAATAAAAATAAAAGTAACAACTATAAAAAGTGCCATGACAGATAGCCAAATTACTCTTTGTACCACCTGCCAGCGCACCCAAGCACAATTTCCAATTGGAAAAAAAAACATACAAAATTAATGGAACTAATAAAAAAACGAGGTATTCAAACAACAAACATAGATAAAATAAAAACAACAATTATACTTCTTAGCACTTAATTTCTTAGCACACTTAAATATTAGTTGTCTAACCAGGCTCAGGATACCAGACAAAATTTCCCTGAAGCTTCTGAGCTCTTTACAAATTTTGGACACAGTACCCTTTGAGGAACCAGCCTTAGAGATTTGCGCTTGGAGATCTTCAAATTTCCTTGGTATGTTTTTCTCAAGTCTGATTTGTGTGTTCGTAACCTCTGATAGATTAAACATTATGTTCAAATAATTCAGTGCAATTCCAAATGATGTAGGGCTAATAGTGAGCTAGCAGGTGGTGAATATTTATTATAATATAATTTACATTAAATATACATATAGCCAATATTTCCATGTATTATGCTAATTTACATTCTATTGTATAATGTAAATTAGCATAATTAATATAATAGCTATGAATACTTAATATGCTGAGGACAAAAGTTTTGTTCTTGGCTTAAGAAGTATTATGTACTGATATGTTTATTACATTTAACATTTAAATAATAGTAAAATAAGATTAGAATTAGCATTCTTTATTTAAACTGTATACTTATTAGAATAAGAAATCTTTAAAACAAAGATCATCCGTCAAGATGCAAAATAACAATGTGTATTTTGTAACACTAAGAAAAGAATAATTACAGATAAAAAACTAAATTAATGTTTTTTTATATTCTCCTATCCCAAAAAAAAATCTATATGTATTATATATTTTTAATGTGAAATCTTTTTAACATTAAAAAGAAATGGAAATTGTATTTTATTTTAACTAAAAAACAAGTAAACAAAATCAAGATTGTAAAAGAAAGAAGGAAAAAAGGATTTTCAATTATTTTAACCTGATCCTTGCAAAAACCAAAAAAGTACCTAAAAGAAAAGCAAAAAAATTACAAAAATTTATACCGATCTAAGGATAGAATCTAAGAAGCGAAATTCAATTCCGACAGAAAGTACAAAACACTAATAAGTACTCAGATAAATTAGTGAATATAGAAACCATATGAAGACAGGTTGCAGTTGTATGGCGAGTCGCCTTTATACATTCGAAATTTGTAAACAATAGGTACAGTACCAAAACAGATAATACGGGCCAGGTCCTTTTTTGTTTTTATTTCTCAATTTGTATAATATATAATATATAGTATAATATAATATATAATATACACTTTCTTTTTAATACAGAAATCAATTTTCAAACATTTTTATAAAAATAAAAATGATTAGAGCTGAAAATAAAATAGAAATACTTATCTGCAGCAGTCGTGCTGTAAGTTAAAGATATGAAAGATAGAAAAATACACATTTCTTAGCGAAAAGAAAATGGGTTTTGAAATATTAAACAAATAATTACATAATACATGTAAAAAGTAACTATTAGGATGATTAGTCTTAAACTTTAAAAATAGTTGACATAACAACAGTGTAATAGCGAGTCAGTTTGCTTCGAATGGGTTCTTTATAGTTGAATAGTTTTTAAAGTAATATATCTTTTCACAGACTTCACACAGATAGCATAATATCTTTTTACAGCTTTTGCTGCATTTTTACCACCGCGCTCACCGGAAAAGTACCATCACCCTTAATAAAGTCGGAATAAAATAAAATATGCATGACATGTTTGCTGGATAGCCGTGTCACTTTTTCATCGACTTACAACGTTGTCACAGTCTATTCTTACTTTAAAGGCCGCACGTGACGCAGGAGTCCATAGGCTGCGGTGATCTCTAACCATAAGTTGACTTGCTTGCTCGTTTGTTTCCTTCTTTATGAAAAACACTTCTTCTTTGCCAGTGCCTGAAGATATGTAGAAAAAGACTACGAAAGAAAATTTACATGAGAAATTACATTTTATCTAGGTAATTAATCTCTTGTCAATAATTAAATGGCTATGTATTCTGGGTATGGCATCTAAAATATTTAACAAGCTTCCAAAGGAAATTAAGGACTTTAATATAAATCTATTTCAGAAAAAATATATATCTGGGATAAACAATACACCACATACAAAATTAATAAACATAACATAAATAAATATAGCAGCCCAGCCAGACGGTAGCCCTGGGCAGGGGAGACCAGACGGCCGAGGGTTAGGGCGCAAGGGAGAGAAACCGGCGGACGATGCGGGCGGTATCGAGGAG
>JAOCPS010323257.1:0-12799 GCA_025505425.1 Graphium colonna | reverse complement strand
ATCCCCAAAAGTCATGCATACTTTATTTTATGCCGACTTTATAAAGGGCGGTGGTACTTCCCCGGGCGAGCGCGGCTGTAGAAATGCAGCAAAAGCTGTGAAAAGATGTTATGCTCTACCACCTACTATTATATTCTTTGTCAGTCAATTTATTATAATTTTGTGGCGTCGGTGGCGCTTAACTTGATATTGGATCTCTTTTTTGTAACATCGTTGTTTATGAATAACATTATATTTTAAATTTGAAAATTTAATTGTCATAAGAACTATTTTTTAAAAAGCATTGTCAGAAAAATTCATACTCCGGTATTGTCATTGAAGAGATATTGTATAGAACTGTATTAACAAAATTTTATATTTATTACGATATATTTAGCAAAACTGTTTTATAATAGTGTTCCTCTAAGGTGTAAATAAATTAATTACGATGCTAATCACAAAAACATGTACGCATTTTATAAGATGTTAGAATAACATTTACACTTAAGACCCCAAATCTACAATTTAATTTTTTCCATTTTCATATCCATTAGCCTTGCACATTGATTATTATCTTGTCTTAGTCCTTAAATTGTTGAAAATAAATAAGTTTTTGTAAATTTAAGTTTCTGAGGTTGTTCGTTTTGCGTCAGGTGTATCAAACTTTAAAAATATTTTTTTTTAATTAAGTTACCTAAATTCTTTTAAAGATCTGCCCTCTCCCTCCATGCTAATGCTCTTTGTCCCCTTCTACAGAACACTGAAAAAATTACTAATATGTTACACCTGTAAATTCAGCAGTCATGGTTTCCCTATCTCTTTCTCATTTCGATAATCTAATATAATTTATACAAATTCAAATTATACATATAGGCTATTTAAGAGATAGCAATGTATATGAATATATAATCAATAGAGAAAGTTATCCGTTGGATTGAGAGCACCAAATAATTTAAGTTAAGTAAGATTGCGTAACCAAAAATAATTACGTCACTGAATTATTAATGAAGGACCAAGGAGTTACCAGGGTATATGGGGGGGGGGGGCGTTAATAGGGTAGGAGGAACCGTTAGTTTGCAAGCCGTGAGCGGAACTATCGGTGAAGCGGACACGAAGAGTGTAATATAAAGACAGCCTTGATTAATCTCCTTGCCACGCTACTGAGAAGGTTTTATCCTTGTGTTACCCGTCGGTCAAGCTACCCGGCAAATTTGCTTTAAATTAAGAGTTTATGCAAGATAAAATCACAAAAGAATTAAATCATTACAGTAAAGCTGAATCACATATTCATACCATTGAACTCGCGATAATTTCGAATTATCGTTATCGTTTGAGTAAATATGTATGCAATTACGTAAATTGCGACCATTATCATAGAACAAGATGCTCAAATTTGTCGTTCTTTAACCATTTACTAACTAATCTTTTCAATTTGTGAACACTGGTTTAGAGTTAGAACTGCTAACGAAGAGTAGTTAATGTTTCTTGCCAGAGTACAAAGGTTTGTTAAACGACTAACGGGATTTCCATGTCGCAGTCTCGCGTTTTACATGTTGAAGTTTCGATGGAAACAATTTATGTACATCCATTGTAACCGTTGTTCCAGTGGAATAGGAAATAAGATTGTATTATTTTCTCACTGCTTAGAATACATCTCCTTAGAATGCAACTCGAATGTATTTTTGGATACATAAACTCCGTTCATTCGTCTATTTCTTTGAAACTGCTAGATTGTTGTTATACAAAAATATTTTTGTTATCAGAGATGGAGTACTTAAATCGAATCAAGTTCTATTTATTTTATTATTTAACGTTTTCAAACTAGTCGTCTCACAGTAATCGTAATTAGAGCATTACTTATTACGAGTATTTAAAGTTGTCGAAACATAATGTATGCTCGGCGCATGCAATATTTTCAAATGGTGATCGAAACTTTTTCAGTTCAATGTCAATAACGTGACAAATACATATTAATAACAATAATAGAAGGTTTAATAACAAACTCACTAGTATGTAATCGTGTGTAATAAAATTTTATCTTAGTTGACTTGCCAACATTTTCATTGTGAATAAAACAATTTCACCCTTTTTCTCTATATATCTTTAATAGCCAGTTAAATCATTCAATTTTACACTTGGAACTAGATCAGTATAAATGCAAAATAAAAGACAGAGTTTTGACAAAAGCGTATCATACAATTACAGAATATTTTGATAAAAAAGCGAGGAATTAATACTGTTAATGTTTACATAGTTTAAATTACGATTATATGTTTACAAAATTGTTAACCAATTTTATTTAAAGAGAAAATGTTAAGTTTCTCGCCGGTCACTTCTTAACAGAAAGTGCCTTTCAAACTTACTTACGTAGTTTGAAATGTTTTTTGTAGATTTTGATGTGTCTCAACAGCGCAAGCATCTATTTGAAAAAATATATTTTGAATTTAAAATACGAGGTAAAAAAAATCGAAGCGAATAGTACGATGTTTAATTTTGTATCTGGGCGTACTGCGTAGGTAACAAAGAACAGACCGAGAGTTTTGTACCAAATAAATCTCTGTGTCAGCTGATACGGTCGTACAATCAACTATTTCCGAACGGTGAATACGTCACATCAGTTTCCGTTTACGAGTGCCGACTCCACCGTCGTAAAACAGTTATCGTATCAAACAAAGAACAAAGAAATGTGAATATTTCACGTATATATAATACAGGTTTTCTTACTTTTTCCTTTGAATATTGCTCGTGAATGTATAATTTGTTAAATTCCAAGATATTAACCTCGGAACTAACTCCGAAGTTATTCGCGTCATAAAATGAAAATTTCAACACGTGTCTCGACTTATAGAGGTCGTTTAGATCAGACGAAAATCTAACTATACCATTCTTTTGTGGAGTATTGTAAAGATTTTTTTTATTTCTAAGACTTATGCGAATTTTCGACATTTTAATTTAAACAACTTTACGAATTTTTATGTTTTGTGGTTTCCTGTAAAGTTGTTTAATTTAAGGTATTTTTTTTTTATTTTGGTCTTTTCATTTTATATTTTTGAATGTTCGTCTTGAGATTAAATCGGTATTTTTTTGAAACCGATTGAAAAATATGTTGTTAAATTGTATATACCTTAATATATATGTATTGCATATTTACTTTGTATTCAATGATATTTAAATAACGTCAGTGTTCTTTACATCTATTTTATGTAATACAATATTCATATTACCTTTATGAATTATATCATCATACATATTAAACAATATCTACAACATATTTCTTTATTCTGTTTAGTAAGAATATTCGTATATAAAAATATATAGAGGTAATATTTCTAACCGTCTTACTTTACCCTAAAGATAACTCACTCGTGAAATCGCGTCTTGCTCTTCAACTATTACATTAGTTTGGTGTTGATAACATTTGCCTGAACAATAAAGTTACATTTAAGATTTTATTATTGTAACACAAAACATGATCGTTTTATTTTTTTTAGGTGGTACAAAGATAAACTGCCTGTAATGTACTCGGATTAGGCACATTTAATTATTGGAATAGGATACTTTTCGTTCTTAATAATTCGTGTTATCACAACAATATTTATTTTTTTACAAGATTCGTTTTAATTGTATCTGGAATGGAGAGTGGCCTGCCCCGGTAGAGTAGGTGACCCGGTAGAGTAGGCCCGCGTTGAAGGATTTTTTTTATTACTTTCGGGACGTGGCTATATTAGCCAAGCGAAAGAGTGGCCGCGGTAGTGTTTCGAACGGAGATCCCGTAACCTCTCATAACAGCGGAGGGTGATGAACGTGGGGTTTTAGTCGGTGAAAGTCCGACATAACCTGTTTCCTCCTTTTTTTAGGATGGCAGGTATCCGCAAAGGATTTCCCCACGAAAAAAAAATAATAAGAGTAGACCCTTGCTTTACAATCTGGGGGTTATAGGCCCGACTCCTGCGGTTCTCTCTCAATTCTCCTTAATGACCCATAGACGCACGCAACATCCGAAGAGTCGTGAGTGTGTTGTCATCCTGGGATAAAACGGACTTATTGGGTAGAATGGGTTGTAATTAAATATTTGAAAGGGAAAGAATTGAGAAAAGTCCTACCCTCTAGGGATGGCCATCCGGTAACCCAGTAAGTCATGCAATTTTTGTTTTATGCCGTGTAGGGCGGTGGCAGTGGCGGATTACCCTTTAGGCAAACTAGGCACGTACCTAGGAGCGCAACATTACTAAGGGGTGCTAGAACAAAAAATTTCGAAAAAAGATAAACAACTTAATAAACCGGTAGATGCGAGTTATTTTGTGTAAAACTGGTTTTAGTTGGATTAGAAGTACCAACCCTTACCTCAAGTAATTTTGGGAGAAGGCTAGGATGAAAAAGTTTTCATTGTTACATCAAATGTAATAAAATAAAATTGTTCACTACATTTAAACTTGAAATTTGATCACTTTAAAATAAATATTATATTTTTTTGTATTTCCAACACCAATTCGATATAATATTGCATAATGAAATGAAAAAAGAAATTCGTGTTGGATATTGATAACCAATTAAGCTAAAAACTAACCTTGTTTTTGAATTAATTTAAAAAATATTACTACATTTGATAACATAGAAATTTCATATATTATTATATATTATGATGATTTATCATATAGAAAAGATTTAAAGATTTGTTTCAAGAAAAATAAATAATGCTAATTTCCATATTTTACCTACCGTACTAAATATTTTATATATGAAAATTTTATGAAAAGAGGGCAAGCCGTTTCTGTACAAAAAATGTCGCGAATATTGATCATTATTATCAATATGCGATACGATATGATCGATAGCATAGCTTTAATGACGATATAAAACTAAAATGTTAGTTGCAGATAAACATTATGTGTGTATAAAACAAGTTGGAGTGCTAAATAAATCTTTATTAAGTCAAGACATTGCGCGAATAGCTCCACAACGAGTTTCCCACAACTGTCTGACTCATTCTTACGATTTGAGTGCGTTGGCACGCTGCAGTGTTATTACTGGGTAATGGTATTGATGTTTCGTTTAATTCGACGATTGTGGTTCAACGTTTAAGCACAATCGTTTAATCTTAGTTAAGAGGAACAATAGTAGCGTAAATCGAAATGTATACCAACATAACCCGTGGAAAATTGGAATGGAAACCTTATGATTAATAAATGCTTCATTTTCATGATCAAAGTTAAGAAGGACCTACAAGATGGGAATGTTAATATGAATCTATCTACCACATTGCTAGCGTCTAGCGTAAAGATCTCTTTCATCTCTATCTCCTGTAGTCACGCACGTAGATCACGCAAACACCGCGTTAAACATCCGTTATACTCGTAGATGTGGATACAAGGCAATATCAATGATTAAAGCCATAAATTTCTTGAAGTACTTTTATCGTCCCATTTATCGATTTTATTGGTTACTATAATTTCATACAAGTATGATGCATGTTCCAAATTGTACTATATTTTTAACGACTTTCGTAAGATTATTTTTTTTTATAATATTAAACTGTTTTACGGAAATCCTTTTATTCTCATAACTTATTAGGTTTTAAACAAATTCACATGATGCTCATAGACGTTATTGTAATATAAACTTTATTTTTTTTAGAAATTTCTAATGATAAAATTACTCGTGATTGATGTAAGATTTGCAACCTTACATCATATTTCAGTTTTTTTTAAATTAATACACTAAAATCGTCATTTAAAATGAGAGAAAAAAATATCTTACGACCTATTCGCATGCTTACCAAATATACAAAAAAAAATCGATTGAACCGTTCAGAAAGAGTACCGTCCCCAATACCGTGACGTGAGATTTTTATATAGTATACTATTAGATTTTATTATACTCAAACTCATTTTTGAATAAAAAATATTATTAAATTTCTAGTTACTTTTCTAGCTGTAATAGCATCTTGAGGCAATGGTAGAATTATCAATTTGTAACTAATTTAACACCAAAATTTACAACGCCTTTGAACTTCAGCGGTTAATCAACCAACCCCGTCCTTTGTCTTCGATTTCATCATAATCAAATATTGTAAGCTTCAAATCGTTCTTCCATCCTTGGGATAAATTTAATATGATGCAGTATTTGTAGATGTATACATATTACAATTAAAATTTATACATCTGCAAATTAAAATTAGCGAGTAATTAACATTTCCATCGCTTGTTGCACCGATTTCATGTTTTTTAAATCAAAAGTGGTTAAATCTAGCCGTTGTGCAGTTAACACGCACGTATTTTATTAGTATATATCTGGTATGCCGACAACAGTACATGAATATTATTTAACGTAACTGTTTAGGAGGGGCTGTGGTAGCCCAGTGTCCGAGCGCTCGCTTTTAATTCTGAGTTCGATTCCCGGTGCCATTGAAATTTTAAGTACTTATTTACCTTGAAAACCATGAGGAATCCTGTATATCTAAGAAATAATCTTTCTGAGATATGTGATGTCCGCAAATCCGCATTTGCGGTGGGTGGACTATGTCCCTCTGTCTGGAGGAGACCTTTGCCCAGCAGTGGGACAATATAGGCTGTTACTTTTTTAACTTATAATGATAGAATAAACTGCATGGGATTAACGAAAATTAATTATTTTTACAATAAAGTCAGCGACTATATCTACATCAAGTATGATAATTATTAGTATTTCACTCCTTAACCTTACAAATCCAAGCTACATGTGTAGTGTTATTGCTTCTATACTTTGGGCCAGTACTCAGAGGTTAAATCGTCTTAAACCACTTTCGAAAGGACACACTTTGATCGGCTTAAAAGGTTTTCTGTCCTTCGCCAATTTCTATGTGTTAAAATATTATATCTTAAAAAAACTTGCGCAATATCTCGATCGCATCTTTTCATTTCGACTTGGGAAACATTTCATCGTGTAGAACCATTAACTTATTTTACTGTCCATTACAACGTAGACAAAGGGTACATTAAAAACAAATTAGGCATTATCTCGAAACAACTGCAACTATCTCGAGCTCGTTATATAAGCTTGGTGACTTGTTAATAGCTTTATATTTTGAATTATCTGAATATATAACTACTATTTAACAAATTGGGAAAAAGGACATCCTCAATTCCACAAGTACGTATTTTTTAAGAAAATACGTGCTTAGCTTGTTTCTTTTCTAAATTTATCGAGGTGTTTTTTTATTTAAATAGGACACGCATCATTTTTAGGGTTCCGTACCGCAAAAGGAAAAAAGAGGGAACCTTTATAGGATCACTTTGTTGTCTGTTAATTCTTGACAAACACACAATAACCTTTTTTATTAATAAAAAAAAACACGGATGAAACCTTTTTTATTAATTTTAAATTTAGGACGTTTGATAACGGTTTACCAATTATCCCCATAAACATATTGTGTATATGTAGTAACTCCATAAGTGTACCAAAGTGTCCAACGTAAGAAAATCAATTCAAAAGAGTTGACCCGATCCTGTAAACGAAATATGTTAGGGTCGGCTACGATGAAAACATTACGCGTAAGGACAAAAATAGAAAACAGGTACCTTTCAATATTTCATAGTCGCTTTCATAAACTCGAGAAAAAGAAGCCATTATCGACCTTATTCATATAATAATAGAGAAGTAAACTAAGAATAGTTAGCAAATACCTAAACGGTTCCATGTAGCGCTGACGCAAAGGTATAATGATGGCAGTGAGATAAACAGTTTTGTCGTGCTCTCGCCCAATGGATGCATTATTTAAGCAATACCTAATTTGCATTAGACACTCTGTCACGCAGATATTCTTTGTAACAAGCGCATCGTTGTTCTTTAGTAGAATATTTATTCTTTCCGTAAAAGGGACATTCCTTACATGGCGTCTTTATAGTGTACATATGTTTTAAATTACAAAACGACTTTTGCTCGTAATTGAACTGTATTTTGGTTTTTTTTAATGTACATTAGTGTGAATAATTAAAATTATAAAAATTTACATTTTTTTTAATTTAAAATATTTGTATTGTTATATTCAATTTCCCTATTTAATCTTTCTTTGGTTCAACATAATATTTAATATTCAATAATTTAATGGAATATCAGTTTTTTACAACTATTAAAAATTTTAAAGTCATAGTTTAAAGTCTTTTGAAATTAATTTGTTGTTATATAAAGAGATTAAATCAAAAAGTGACGTTAATTTTACTTTTTTTAATACCTCATGTGGGATGAAATTGTTGCTATGATAATGAGCACTGACACTTATAAATAGACATTTTATAAAAATCATTGTGATTCTGTAAATTAAAAACTCGTAAATATTTTCAGCATCTTAAAATAAATATTCCATTAAAAGTAATGTTTTGTGTCATTGTTAAATAGAAAATAAATCGATGAAATGTAACTTGATGAAAGTAAATTCTTTATTATTCCTGATAATCCTAACAACAACTAATTTTACAAATAAGTTTATTCTAAAAGAAAATTACAAAAACCGACTACAAACGCCTTAAAAGTGTACTTTCGAAACATAACTTCTTCGTTATTTTGATTTTAACAAAACCAAATGGAAGTGTACTCTGCCAGATAAAATAACATTTTTTCAAATCGGTTCATATACCTAAATTTTGTTACTTTTTGCAAATCGTATGAACCTATCTAAAAAATGTATTATCATATAAGAAAAAAAATAAAATTGGTACATAAATGACGGAGATACGCGAAAAAATATATAAAATCAATTTCGTTATTTTCATTTAAAAGGAAAACTACTAAATCAATTTTCCTGAAAATATTATGGAACCATTCCGGAAGAATACCTTATAAGATAAAAAAAAATCATAGTCGATAAATGACGGAGATATGCACGAACGTACATAAAAATATAAACATTCAAATTGAGAACCTTCCTCTTTTTTTGAAGTCAATTAATTAAAAAATAAAAGAAGAACAGTATGCAAAACGGATCAATGAAATAAACTGGTGTAATGATTCACATCCATCCCCAGTAGATATTGAGTTTTTTTAAATATAATTCAAAGAATATGGCCTTCGTTCACTTCAATGAATATGATAATAATGAGAGTATCGCTGTTCACTGGTAATGTTTCATTGCGGATAAACAAAAAGTTGCCATTGCCACAAGAATTCAAATTACTAATAGTAGTTCCACAGGCTATAAAATTCCAGTGAAGAGTAAAGCAAAAGGCTATACAATTTACCTACGATTAATTATTGTTGTAGTGGCGGTCTAGTCATACGCTATCAGGCAGATCGCTCGCTCGTGTAACAACTACAAAAAAAATGCATTTTGCAGCTCAATATATCATTTCACACAATGGCGAAGCTGTGTACGACCAATGTAACCAATCATGTTCACTGCCAGCGAAAAACTGTGTATCAGATTACGAAAGAATACGCTTTACTGCATAAAGCCTCTTCGTACGAGTGTGATATACGTCCAGACACAAAATCCAATTAGGAACTCTTGTAGGCGAGGCTTTTGGCGCGATTTATGCATAAGGTCGTCAGTCCCGATAAAGATTTTATGCATCCACCTATAAGTCTGGATTTTCGAAAGGTATAAATGTCGTTTGTACATTAAAAATATTTCGCTTGTATTGTCAGTTTTGCTTAATATCAATTTATTACGGCCTTGTCAAATATAGGGATAAATATGTTTTTTTTTCCTTATAACGTATATTTTAAACTGAGAGCTTGGAAACGAGTAATACAGCTCGGACCAAATGTTTTATACTCGGACCAAATAACAATTAATTATTTATAAATAGTTAAATTTATAAAATATTATAGTGTTGTGGAGAAAGGTCTATTTGTAGAGTCCACAGTTTATTAGAGCTAACTTGACTAGAGGGGTATCATCAACTCACCTATAAAGTACTTCTGATGATATGGAATGACCATCTCTAAACCCATCATACTTCTTCTTTCTCGTAATTATTGGAAATATTTCGTCCTCTTCTCTACCCTATTCCCAGAAAAAGTTGGTAACGCACCAAATACTGTTTAGATAGTGCGGGTGTTCACGGGCGAGTGTTAAGTTAATACAAACTTGGTTCATAATATAAAACTTGCGAATATTATTAATAAAAGCGCCGAATTAATTCATACCTGAATGCTTTACAATTTTCAATAATAAAAATAAATACGCGATGTATATTTTTTCCAAAATAATCGGATCTGTCATGATAGAATCGCGGAAAATTTACATTTCTAAGCCTAAAATAATTTCAAAATATGAATATTTGCGTAATACGTGTTTTATTGTGTGTGCAATTCGAACGAAGTACATTTTTAAAATTTTTGATAAAACTTAAAATACAATAGTTTTAATTAAAGATTCTTGCTTGCCATTCTTTGCTATCTTCTAAATGTCATTGTTTTAATATATATATACCACCCAAGTAGATGTATTAAAACAATGGTATATACACAAATATTGTACTTTTTATGAATCTCGTCGTAATTAAAGCGTAAATTGGAATAATACTAATTACTGAAAGTAATAAATCCAAAATGAAAAAACAATACTAAAACAATTTTAGTACAAAAAACGTTTAATACTGTAACTTAGAATAGGTTATGTTCTAACATTTCAGTGCTACATTCTATATCATATTTATATTATCAGTTATTCATCCTACAGAGATAATATCGTTAATCGATCAGAGCGTGACAAATAATGATTAGAAATGACGTTAGGAAATAGTACCATGCTACAATTAGGATTACAATTTTTTTTATTTTATATTACCATATTTCCCATATTATTTTCTTTTAAAGTATTTCAACTAGTCACGGGAATAATTTTTTTAGAAGGTACTTAATTCCCGACTGCACTGAATTGTTACGAATTAAGAGCTTATGGACGTACTTGTTTACTACATATGTATATGTTTTCGAAATGCTCTGTAGCCTAATCGGTTCGTATTATAGCTTAGACGTGTCTTTGGTTTGGTTAAATTAAGTTAAATTGTTAGAGTGATATACGGTATTTATGTTCCTGTAAAAACGGAAATGGAAAATGGAAAACTAATAGAGACATTTCGATGTCAGTTTTAGCTATTTTTTACGCAGTCGGGTTTATTTATTCTTTATAAATTAATTGCTTATATCCCTTTAGACAGGTTTATTATTTTAATCTCACATCAAACTTTTACTGTTTCATTAATGTACCTTATTCGTTTATTCCTTACTCAATACAAATGTTAAACCATTGTAAACCAGAAACAATGGTCTTAAAGAATATATGTGTGACATGGAAATGCTCAAAGATTTTAATTAGTTTTAGGACCGAATTTACATCCCACAATTAAACTTTATTCTAGAACAGTAATCGACTTTAAACTAGATTTGTATTTAGTTTCAAATGAAATCAAATGAATGTTAATGCGATATATATAATATTTTGCCCAAAAACATGCAGAATTACTAAGCTTTTCTGATGATTTATAACAGCGCAGTCGCGTTTCCTTTTCCAAGCTAATCTTTGAAAGTATGATGGATTAAAGGCAAAAAAATTCTTGATACCGTTTCTGTCCGAAAGGTCGAGTGTTTGCATATTCATAGTACTAAACGTGCAGCGCCATCTTGTGTCGCGGCGTTGAGTCACCGAATAAAAAAAAACAAATAAAGTTAAAATTTCCTCATCCTACGCACCGATTGAGTATTCCACTGACAACGCTTTTATCAGTAGCATTGAGTGACTGAATTAACATTACTAACGTTGCGATCGCCATGGCCAACATCGACTCGATCGAGTTACGCTATCTGCTTTGCATTTTTATTAGAGATCGGGGCGAACTAACTTCCTAACTTCACTTTAACTATACAAAACTCCTTGCGTTAGTTCTCACGATTATTTGATTGCAGTACGTTATTCTATTAATTCTATTCTAGAGCTATGTTGTAATTCTCTTACTGTATTTTAAAGTATGTATTACAAATGATACCGTGACAGAAGATATTAAACCTTAATCTACTTATAAATACAATTGAAATATCTGTTTGTAATATCAACATAAGAGTTTTTAACTAAATCAATATAAAAGAAATACGGTACCAAATAACGTATAAATTTATTTATTTTTGTTTATTATTTTTATCTATTTGGGTCAGCTCATCTCCAAAACGGCTGAATCCAGTCCAAGTTCTATTAAGAATAATAGAACTTGGACTGGCATGTAGTATATGGAAACAACTTTGATTTTACTAAGTCTACTTTTATTTCAAAAAAGGGAAAGGATTACGTTAAAAATTAAAACCAATATAATTTGTAACAATGTGCGATAACGACCTTATAAAGACGGTATAAAATAAAATATTCATGACTTTTGGGGATGCCAGATGGCCATGTCTACCCATTCTTTTCGTATTCCTATCCTCTCCAAATCCTTAATCTCTACCCCATCCTATCCAATAAACCTAATATATCCGATCCTAGGCTGACAACGCACTCGCAACTCTCCGGATGTTGCGTTTTGCCTATGGGCGACGGGAACGCTTACCATCTGGTGAAACGTCTGCTCGTTTGTTTTCCTTTCGATAAAAAAACGACTCGGGGAAAACAGCAGGCAACAGTGTTGTAGCGTTGGGAAATAACCTTAAAATTTTGTCATAAATTAAAGTCCTAAATACAAACAGAATTTAAAGAAATAAAATAATTCAATATGATTGTTTTATGCAAAGAAATATTTGGCATTAAATTTGTGGACGTTGATATTAAATTTTCATTTTAATTTAATATTATTTTTTTAGAGTTTAATTTATTTACAATAATTAACAACAAAAATATTTACAGAGCAATATA
>JAOCPS010323148.1:0-12799 GCA_025505425.1 Graphium colonna | reverse complement strand
TAGCGTGCTGACGCGAAATTTGAAGCCCAGTATCAGTTCTTGCATTTAATTAATTAATGCTAGTAAGGTGACAAATTTAAGAAAAAGCAAAATTATATAATTATTATTTTTCGTTTCCTTTATTAAAAATAATAATTATTCCTATATTATATAATCTAACATACTTTGGCCACGCAAATTTTTCAATATATATGTTTTATATATATTATAGTTTTATATAATTTAAATCATTCTTTATCATTCACTCTTTACGCAAATAGTTCAGTTCGCAACATTATTAGGTTAGGTGTGGTAACATTATTTTTCTTTGAACTGTCATGTTACTGAATGGAATTAAAAGTCGAACTATAGTATAATGCGATCGAGGATTAATGCCATGTGACCCCACCTATATTAACGATGTTGAAGTCATATGCTGATGTATGAAAATTATTCTCCTATATTCTTTACTCCATGGTAACATCTGTTTATGGTACGGGTTCCCCCTGTACTGTCTACTCCATACATTTGACATTTTATCAGAAGTGGATGCAAAATGTCGCTAAAATTTCAGGGATTGACAACATGTTTTCATGTATCGACTTTGACACCCTTATTCCACTAAAGTTACTAGAATCAAATAAAATAAGCGACATCTTCACAATATAAACATCTGTTTATTAAGTAGTATAATATCAGTTTAAATATGAAGTTTTTCTGCACTTGTCTGAACGAAGCAATTAAATCTTATATTGTTTATTATATTATTAATTTCTTTGGGTGGACATTATTGCTTTTACTTTGCCTTATTGTTTTCAATACTACAATTGTTCTTATGTTGTCAGTACAACCCAATTCCAGTATATTGAATTTTTAAAGTAAAAAAATATTACTATGATTAAATAACTGATTGCACTAGACAAATGGGTAAATGTTGAAATGATCGAGTCATTTTTTATATACAATTTACATCATGATTGCTCATTTAAAAATTCTAACTGAATTGTCCGCATATTCTGTTCTCCAGGCATATTGGGTGGTGCCAAATTCCTGCCATAATAAAATTTACTTGATGGGTCATGGTGTCTACTAATATGTTGTTTTAAGAAATATGATGTAACAAATTTCCGTGGACAAATTTCACACATTAAAGTTGGCCCCACATGCTTAAATTTGATGTGTTCCGCTCTAGCAGATGCATTCACAAATCTTTCATTGCAGATCTTGCAACTGTACGGTTTCTCTCCTGTGTGTCTTCTAGTATGGTATAGTAAAGCCTCCTTTGTAACAAATCTACTTCCGCATAAATCGCAAATAAAGTTTTTCTCGCCAGTATGCTTTATCATATGGTTTCTCAAGTAACTAGGAGCTGTAAAGTGTTTTCCGCACTCAGGACATACATGATGCTTAGCATTGCCATGAACAAATCTATTGTGGACCCTTAAACCACCAGGAGTGCTGTAACCTTTTGAACATTTTTCACATGTATAAATCTTTTTGATGCTGCTTCTAGTTGGATGGGGATCTAAGAGATCCTTTACACATAGCATTACATGTTTAACATAAAATTCTTTAGTTGTATACATTTTCCCACACTTTGGGCAAGTATGTTTTGAGTTGTGTTTTTCTTCATGTATTCTTAATTTATCCAAGCCATGGCAAGCTTTGCCACATTCTTTGCAAGGAATTATATTGTGTATTCGTTCTTGATGTTCCTTAAGTGCCTCTTCGGTTTTTTTGAACAGATGGCACTCTGGACATTTATATCTATGCTCATCGCTCTCATGTAGAATTAATTCAGATTCATTGGGAAAAGTTTCATAACATTTTTCACATGTAAAAGTATCATGATAAGTAAGATTGTGAGCTTTGAAATCAAAATAACTATCAAATAACTTGTCACATTCATGGCATGCCATATCCCTTTGTTTTGTACCACGGCTATTTTTATGTTTCCTTAGGTCCTTATCCATCCAAAATAATTTAGAATTATTTTCTTCAACCAGTATAGACAAAGCGCGTTCGTTATTATTAGTATCTAAGTCTACATTTAATGTATTTGATAAGGTATTAAATACTTTGTTTATCAAATCTGTTGACTTTTGACATTTTTCTATAAATTTACTTGTTTCTAGAACTTTTTCCACACATGCAGTACATATTGCATCAATACCAACAATTTCATCGCACAACTGAAATAAAATATATTTTTCAATGTAGTTTTTTTCTAAAAATATTTTTCTTATAAAATTCTTCCTCATTTCAAATATATAAGGAATTCTAACTTACTCTTTCTCCAAATAATCTCCCGAGGACGTCTTTTAGAGGTTGAAATATTCCAGTTTTTGGGTCTAAAGACACAGTATCGGTAAAACGTACGTAGTGTTCTTGTATTAGACTTAGACATAACCTACAATGGCTGTAGCGGTTTTCTGCCAATACATTTAAAACTAAAGTGTTTAAATCTATGATCTCAGTCATTTTGAAAAAAAAAACTTTAAAACTAACACTTGTGTTGTGAGTCTATTGAATAAAACTCAAAATATACGCGGGCTTTGGCACTTTTTCGTTCAAGAACCTTTACTTATTGTAAATGAATGACAGAACAAAATGGCGTAACTGTTATGAAGTATTACTAAAACAATAACGAAAACCTAATGAACCGCTTTTTAAATTTATAGCATTTGCATAATATTCATAATACATATAACAAATTATTTATAAATGACAAAATTAGATATAGTCAAAAGTATTTATTGTACATGGCACAATCTGAAATAGCACAGCGGAGCGCGCTTTAGAATTATATAGCATTAATATCGCTTAATTAGAGCGCAACTGGCATTTCTTACTAGAATTTAAAAAACTAACGAGTTTTCAGAAATTAAATTGTTATTTACCATGATGTATACAAATTTTTGCAATAGAAAAAATTGTAAAATTATTTTGTTCAACCGGACAGAATCTTAGCCAGTTTTCTAAATTGTGTTTTTAAATGAGAGATATTGATTCTGATACAGAGATTAGTCTTCAATTATTAGAAATTACCATAACTATAAGCCTTACTGCACATATACGATTTTTGACCCAGAAAATCGAATATAATTTTTGAACACAGGAATCTGAGTTTTTCATGTGGTAGAGCATAACATCCTTTCACAGCTTTTGCTGCACTTTTACGGCCACGCTCGTCCGGGAAAGTACCAACGCCCTTCATAAAGTCGGTATAAAATAAAGTTTGCATGACTTTTGGGGATGCCGGATAGCCATGTCTACCCTTTTCTTTTCCCACTCCTATCCCCTTCAAGTCCTTAATCCTGACCCATCCTATCCAATTTCCCAAGTTAACAACGCACTCGCAACTCTCCAGATTTTGCGTGAGTCTATGGGCGACGGGATCATTTACCATTAAGTGAACTGTCTGCTCGTTTCACTTCCTTTCAATAAAAAAAAATATGAAGTTTCTGTTTGTGTTTAATTAGGTGCGCACGTTTGTGTCTTTTACCTGTAACAAGATCGTTTTTGGGCCTCCGTACCTAGAAAGGAATAAAGAAACTATCACTCACCCATCACAGAGATCACTTCGTTGTCCATCTGTCAGTCTGTCAAAACCAATTTATCTTATAAATAAGTTATTTGGCATTAATTTCCACTTTATACCTTTAGTATAAAGAAGAAATTAATATAAAATAATGTGGTCTGCGGTCTTTTAGAGTTATAAAAAAATCAACCTACTAAATTACAAAAGCAAACAATATAGCCGTTTATATTTGTAAAAATATCCAGTAATTTATCAGATATTTTAATAAATGTAAAGTAATTTCGTAATTTTTGAGACAAATGTGTGACTGGATCTTGTTATGTACTTCCAAAGTGGTGACATAAATTATTCTAAAAACTAAAAAAAGAACGGTTATGTTTCAGCTAATAATGGAAATGAGGAAAATATGAATAAAAACAGTTGAAAGAATATTTTTTTCGGTGTTCCTATATTCAATATTTTCCTTTAACATAATATGCGTTTTATTTTTTTTTTTATTATCAATAGTTCTGTCTAATCAGAATATAATTTGGGTACATATTTTTCACAAGAATCATTTGCAATTTTCTATGTAATTTTAATTAGTTGCCACGTGTTACCGTTCATAAAATCCACAAAGGTCTTTATTTATCACCATCTCTTTCTGTCATTGGTCAGAGAGAGCAAAGAGCAAAATGGCCGAAACTCGTTGGACGGCGACAGACGTCTCGTGTAATATGTGTAATATCGTGCAGTCATTATTGTAAATAAACATAATAGTGGCAGTGTCGTAATCCTTTCAGTGGTCAGTGACAGTGTATGGTGTTTTCAGTTACGTGTTAACCCTGTGCGAAAAACCTGTGTCCTGAAAAAAGTTTTATTAGTGTTTTGTGCCTTGTTTTTAGGAATAACTTTGCATTGACGTCTGTTTTGGATTTATGTTTACTTGACTACGGTAAGCAGAGCTCTATTGAGTACTTATACCTTTTGATTTTATTACGTTCCTATCAACTTTGTGTAAATATACTTGGTTTATTAAAGTTTTGACAGATCCATTCGCTGCGCTCGTGCTCGACTTAGTTTTAGTGTTTTTACGCCTGAGCGCGAACGGGACAGTTTCTAAGGCATGACGGGTTGTGATTGTGTCACTCCCAAATCGCGATGGAAAGTGTGCCGGGTATTGTTTTGGTAGCGACCTATTGCGAAATACGAGACTTGTAGACTTGTCGTTGTTGTCTAGGCCGTTTGGTATAATTAAGATTTGACCCCTTCGAATATTAAGTGTGACATAAGTTGCGTAGGCTGAATGCCCCGTCTCTTAGTGACATCATATTTGATGAATTTATGCATGTTTTGAAGTTCTTTTTGTAACTATAAGCCTTATAACTTTTCTTTAAATATGTAGCATTAAACATATCTATAGTTAACGACATAGATTTATGGCAGTACTTATCACAAGGTGTAAGTGGATTAGGTCAGCATTAGTATATATTTTAGACCATAGTCCTTGTTGGACAATAGAGTTATTTATTTTATATTTAACAGCAGTTACATATAAGATATTTGAGCATTTGTAGGAATACATTATTTCATAACTCCTAGGTGAATATTTTTTTTTAAAAGTTGTACAAAAGTTGTGTTATATCTTGTGTCAGTTGTTTTAATCTTTGTCTAAAGTATGGCCCATATTAGTAATTTTTAAATTGGTGCTGTCTCAGAGGCTTTTGGTCAACAAGTATTAATTTATTTGCCTAATAGTCTCATTAGCTTTTCAGATCATCATGAGTTTTGTAAACAATACTTACATTTATTATTCTCAATCTACTAATGACAAAAACAAGGAATTTGATAGTTTTGAAAAATAATACTAAAAACAAGATAAACTGCTTTAATAACTAAACTAGGGTTACTGTAAATAGTTTATTATTATTATTCTGTAGGTGTTAAGCTTTTTTATTATTATTAACTTGGATATTAATAACTGACTAGACTCAGTCTAATGATCATATTTTGTAAAATTAATAGTTAAATTTGAGGTATTGAATACTTAATTTCTATACAAGGTTATCAATACAATAACAGTAGATAATATTGTATCAGCATATTTAATGCAACATGGAATAGAACTTTTATCAACTTATTAAAAAAAGCTTTGATATACTTGTAATATTTATTATTGATTTAGTTAAAAATTAAATAAATAATATTAAAGTGAGTTAATTGTAAATTAGTTTGAAATAGAATCGTTTGTGCCATCTTATTTAGTTAATAGATATATCCACAGGATAATTCACCATTTAAAGTACAAATTCGTATTTCATTTAAAAAGAAAAAATATATGCTAAACTACCAAAGTCAATATAAATAGCTTCTGTATGTCTATCCCAATTATATTAGAGTATTATATTAACTGTGAAGTCTCTTCTTACAAGATCATTTTCAAAGAAAATTACAAAAAGCCAGTTTAAGATATGATAATACATTTTAGACAAATCCAAAAAAAGAAACAAAGGGCTGTAACAGTACAAAAAGCTATTTCATAATTAAGTTCTTATGACATTAAAAATTCTATTTTCTTTAGAAGCCATATTCTTGGTAATATTTAATATAACAAGAAAGCTAAATTTGTCAAGTGAAGTTTTTAAATTAATTAATTTTATGGATTTAGTCACACTTTATTTTTAAACCATTATCACCCGACATTTTGAATCCTTTACAGGGTTCATGGTTACAGACTTTTGAGTTACTTGTCAATCTTGCATACAGTCAGCGTGAATATTAATTTTTAGCCTTATCAATGCAATAATTACATAAAGTAAATTTGTTTAATTTATAATATATAATATTAATGTAAGTCTCAGAAACAATACTCAATTTGTCATTAGAAAATTGTAATAAATGAAATACACCAAAACAGTTAAACTGATGTGAGTATTGTGTTTGAAGATGAAGTAATTTATAGAACATAACTATTTAATAGTATACAATATTATTAATCAACTTCCAGAAAAAGGAGGAGGCTCCTTTTTCTGGAAGTTGGTTAATAATATTTCTCTCTTAATTTGGATGTTTCTTTTTTTTATATGTTCGCATGTATCTCTGCTTATGAACAGATTTGATACTGAAATATTCTGGGACACTGCAATTTGTAACTTCTTTGTTTTGTGCTTTTCATTACCTTGTTTTACTTTTTATGAAATATGAACTTAAGAAGAATTTATTTTACCATATTTTAATTTGATATGTAAATTTTTACAATTTTATTTGCAACATTATCTTTATGATCTAAGGAAGTGAAACTGCAACTCGGCCAATTATATATAACTGTGCTAAAACATGTTTATGTTTATTCACAATGTGTCATGCTATTTCAGTTTTTAGTATAATTGTGTTACAGATGAATGTTGCTTGGCTGCTTCCAGTTAGATCTATGCAGAAAAATATAATTTAACCGTATGTTTGTTACGTCATAAGTGTAATAAAATAATTTTGATATTACAAATTACTTTACATTTTACTAAATGCATATGAAACTATAGTGCTCATTACCTTTGAATCAGATTTAAAATTTTTGTCTATCAGTTTATTTGGGTCAGTTATTCTCTGAAATTTGCAGAATGATTTTTATGAGGCTGGACTTGGCAGACTATTGGTACACAAATTGACTCTTGAAAAATATCTATGTTACTATCCATAAATTCAACTCCTAAAGCTAATAATTAAATTTGATCTAAATATGGTCTGTTTTTAGTGCAGAATATGGTAGGTGCAGTTTTGAAAGATTTGAAAAATAAATATGCGAGTAAAACCATAGGCAACACTTGTGTACTCATATGTTTGATGAGACGGTTGAGTAATTATTACGTAAGCAAGTCACGAATAGCAATATAATTGTGCTCTTTACATGCAATAGAACAGGTGTATGGAAATTATGAGCAATAACTCTGTTGAATGATACCGTTTTAGGTTTTGTTTTTCATGAGCTATTTCATCATTTGACTTGGAGAAAATGTATTTGTATGATTGTTGATGTAATTTATGATTGCTTTGTTTCTACAGTGATAATATAAGAAGTATATATTAAGGATTGATATAACACATAATGTATTTCACAACTAAAGTTAGAAAGCTAAAAGTTTTTAAATTACTCTTATGTAGTGAAAGTATTCGCCATGGTCTTTTGACTTTGTGAAATATTCTGATTAACCTTTTTAATTGTGTGAATAAAAGCTGACCCAAAGTAATTTAGTAAAAAGATTAGGAGGAATGAAGCAAAAAGAATTTAAAAAAATAGAAATCAATTGTTGCCAGTGGTTTCTCTGGACCAATACGACTTAGGAATGTTCAAGAAAAGTGCCTATTCCTACGTTTAAGGCCAGCAATGTTCTTGTAACACCTTTGGTGTTGCCGAAGTCAATGGGCGGTGGTGACTACTTACCATCAGGTGACCTGCTTGCTTGTTTGCCATAAAAAAAAGATAAATGCATTAAATTAATCTGTTAAATGTTACTTCTATGTTATAATAAATATATGCGTCTATGTTTTAGATCTGTTACAATAAATCTTATATAAGGGAAAAAAAAGAACTTTTTTTAGTATTGAATATTTAATAGAGTTAAGGAATGTTCTTATACATACAATCCATCATAATATATGTTGTATGAATGTACTTTTTTTACTACATGTGGTCATCTTGTTACCATCTATGTATATCTACCAATACAAGTGGCAGGACACAATTGATAACCGGGTTACATATTGTTAACACTGTTTGTAGGAAGTAACCATTCATTGAGAACTCTAGCTAATGGTATATCTTTAAATAGACTCCAGTTTATTCTAGTAGGAAATAACTGGTAGAATGTTGTGAAATAAAATTATTTTACTGATTTTATCATGTGTGGTCAGTTTAGTATTATTTTTTGTGTTAAAATTAGTATCTATCTAATGTTAACTTAATTATGATTTAATCATGAGTTTTATATTGTGTATGGTTAGATTAAACCTTAGTTGAACTTTGAATCTAGCTAACACAATGTAATATTTTAAATATTTGTGTTTGCTCAATGTATACACATATTAATTTTAATAATTTTCAATTGAATGCCATAAGTTTATGACTATTCTTCAATAAATATGGAATAAGATTTTTGAGAAATGCTACGAACTTTGACATCAAGTGTCAGAATTAAGTGATGACATACTTCTACTTATAATTGTAATTAGTATTTAATATTCCATCTTTATTCAGATTCTGTTCTTATCACAAGCATAAAGCATACTGTGTCCTTTTCTACTTGCCAATTCAAAAAAGCTAAAATGTGGAACAAATATTTTATATGAATGAAAAAAATAATTATTTTATCTGCTAAATGCTGCTTTTTTTGTAAGACATAAGGTTATATATAAGCTTTAAAAATAATTACGTACAGATTTCACTCTTATTTTATATAATTATTCCCAAAGGTCATACAAACATGTTCGATGGCTAACGTCGGGAACGTCTGGACTTTCATAGATGTATTGTTCATAGTGAGTTGGAGAAACTATACGGTTTCCGCAAGCGATGCCCTTCACGGCAACTACACACGGGTGCGTGTGTGTGTTTGTGTAATATATAGTGTGCGGTGCACCTGGTATAACTGTGGACTTGATAAAATATTTAGTGGTGGTGCAGTTTATAGAAGTTTAAGAAAAATAGAGAAACTGTACTAAAAGCAGAAATAAATTCTGGATAATATTGACATATCATTTACAGATTGTGCAGTAGAATTTTTGGTAATAAAGTTTGATATATGTTCACTATCGCCCATAAGTATAGTCATGCTTACAATTTACACAACAGTATTTCCAGTTTCCATTGGAGGACATAGTTTTGAATTTACGCGAGAGGTTCAGCTCTACTTTGGAAACCACTGGGTTAGAGCAATGCGGGCTGAGTACCTGATTGCCTGAAAGTTAAGATGATCCATGCGTCGGAAGGGCATGTAAAAAGTCGAACCTTCGCCTCACGTCTTTCCCGTCTTGTCGGATATCCATCTCATCGCGCTATGACCGTAAAGGAATAGGACTGCACCTGTGTCTTCCTAACACTTGTGCCCAATTGTATCCCCTGCGCCGTTGGCTGACTTTTAAAGTTGGGCGCCGTGGCCGAAATACGGCTAGGAGAATTTTTTTTCCCTATACTATCCATACATCACGTATGTCTAGGTATATGACACGCAGTTCGGTTTCTTATTACTTTCGGGGTTAATTCTATGAACTGATCAAAACGTGCTAACCGGCTGAAGGTAAAGTATCTTCACACCTATATTATATATAAAATATACAAAGATAAAAATACGGGGCATGCTTGTTAATAAACAAAAACGTCTCAGAAAAGAAAATATTACATCTCGTATATTACAATACAATCCTTATTAGTAATTCATATGATCGGAAAAAATTAAATCAAAATTTCTTTATTCAATATGGAAGTACATTTGTTTATTGTGTGTCGTAAAAAACTACCAACGCATCGGAAAGAAAGCCACTGACACGGGATGAACCGGCGTAAGAAACTCAGCGGGACAAATAATTACTTTTATCTATACATTAAAGGATTTTAAAATTATTATTTCTATTGAGAGATGTTGATTCACAGATTTATCATGAGGTGTTACATTTGAAATATATTCTATACGTATGATGACGACAGCCTTCGTAACCTAGTGGTACGGGCCTTTGCTTTGTAAATCGGTGCTTGTGGGTTCGAATCCCGCGGGACGACAACTTTGTGTTGTTGTTTGTATTAGGGCAATGCGAGCCGATCACCTATTTGCCTGAAAAGAAAGACCATACATGCGTCGGATGTACATGTAAAAAGTCGCACCTGAGCCTGATCTCTCTCCGGATGTGTTAGATATCCGTCCCATAGGGCAATTAAAGTAAAGGAACAGAGAGTGCATCTGTGTCTGCGTGTACACTTGTGCACTATAATATCTCGTGTGCGGATTGGGCGCCATGGGTGTAATTCGGTCAGAAGGACTTACCTTTCTCATTAGTTGTATGATGAGGATCCAAGTCTGCCATTTTGTGGTCGCACCCGCCCGTCACCGGGTCATCGCATCGCGCCAGCGCGCGTGCTCCGCGCCGGCGTCGAATGAAATCGGACACCCGGCCGGTCCCGGGTTCGTATTATCGCGGCATCTATGCCGATGGGTGTGTGCAGCGTTATAGGGATATTGGCTGCTTGTGGGTGGCTTCGTCTTTTCTACTGACCTCAAAAATGAGGAGGTACTCAATTCGACTATGCCCTATACCTTTTGTCTAGCGGAGGCCTTTCCCCAGCAATGGGTCAATTGATTTTTTACCAAACCTTCCAATAAATCAATGAAGTGGGATGGCAAAGCGCGCCGCCTATTCGTCAGTACGCTAGCCGACTCCCGAGCGCTGCACGCCGTGTCCGCCAGGATGAACATGGATTGCGTAAATAATTATTTGATTTTGGATTATGTTTACTCAATTGTAGGTTAATCTCAATTTTTTATATCACTTTTATTTTCATATATGATCTCCACATATAAGGTCCTCAAGTATTGAAAGTGATTCACAAGTATAAGCTATGTTACTTTTTTATGGTAAGGACAAACGAGCAGACGGTTCATCTTACATCACAATAACAAAGTTTATTGGACAGGACGGGGTCGGGATTAAAGATTTGGAGGGGAAAGGAGTGGGAAAATAAAAAGACATGGCCATCCGGCATCCCCAATAGTCTTGCATACTTTATTTTAGATTTTAGTATTTGTAAAGGATTGCTGTAAAGTTTTATCAATATACTCGTACGTGCAGTAATTTGTACGTGAAAGGTAAGTAATTTGAACGTACTTAACATATTCGTCTATTATCACAATCCTATACTATATACAACATTTCGCTTCAGTTTTGGGTTGGTATCCATGTGTGATATAAAAGTATCATAATATGTGTAGTTTAACTTGCTAAAAGGTTTATAAACTTTTTAGCTTTTAAACATGTAAACTCTCTTTCTACTCGTATTAGCTAAAACTGCAATCAAATCCAAAGTGTATTTTTCGATCGAGGAAACTTAAATGTTGTGGAAGTTTGCCTTTTTGTTATGAAAAATTGAACGAAAAAGAAAATCAAAAAGGCCACTAAAGAGTGTTAAAGCCAGATTATAACGAGAAGAGAGAAATAAAAAAAATATAAAGTCTGCATAAAATAAAGTATGCTTGACTTTCGGTTGGCGAATGCCCATTCCTACCCTTTTCCATTTTAACCCTTCCTCACCAAATTTAATCACGACCCATCGTATCCAATAAATCTGTTGTATTCAATATCCCTATGATCAGGTGAACCGTCTGCTCATACCACTTGTTTTAGAAAATAATATTGATTTATTGTTTAAAAACAAAATTGTCCTTACTTACGTAACATTTTTATACTGCACCGTAAGGTCATCGAAGTATTCCGGTACGGTATCATTAGCTTCAGTTAAGGTAGAATGCTATCAAATTAAAAACGTTCCTCGGCGCTCTTAATTCAATTATAACTAGATTGACTCTTCAAATTTGAAGATTAAAATCAGCTGGTGCGTCCATCTTAGTAGAGATTTAACTATCCGTTACTAATTTAATGGATCCGTAACGCAATGATTAACTTAGTCGCTTGTTTAAGAATATTTACTAGTGATTCACGGTGTTGACTAATTCGTGATTTTTAGGCTTTTTATCTCGGGATTACGTATAGCACAAGTCGTAGCCCGCGGTGTTACCCGCGTGGAAAATAACTCTTTCAATACTTTAACTTAAAATTGCAATGGAAGCAGCATTGTCAAACTGAACGTCACATATCGACGCCATATATTTGATGTTGTGATTATCATACATTAAAATACTAAATGGGAGAAATACTGTAACGTTTTTTCGTAACTACCAAATGTTTAAAAAATATATAGCTTGTGTTAAAGGATATTATAATATTAACCAATACTTAAAAGACGAAAAGTTTTGATTACTTGTAAAAATAGCTGCCTACCTTACTTTAGCTATCACCTCTATTTGCCCACCCTTAGGGTAAGAACATTTTTCCACATTTATATAATCTAAAAAAGGAATTATCATAATAAGACAACTCTGTGAAAAGTTTTCCAAGGTCTTACATTATAATCAGCGAGTGAATAATCAATAATTTCTTGTTTTCTTTCTTTAAGAGTTGGAATATTTTTTCCATGTCATGGTAATCGACTGCTCGATCCAGCCTTTTTCAAGTAAAATTATTGTATATTTTTGGAAAAAA
>JAOCPS010323038.1:0-12800 GCA_025505425.1 Graphium colonna | reverse complement strand
CTGTTTGTCTGAGTCAGCTGATTTCTGTTACGGCTGGGCAGCTTTTAAATGAAATTCAAAGACTAGAGTTAAGGTACGGCGCAAAAAAAAGCTAGTTAATTTTTGAAGAAAATTATAAAAACGGGCTTCAGATGCCTTAAAACTGCACTATCAAGACATATCTGTTAAGTTTTTTTGAAGAAAAATTATGGGAACATTTTAAAAATATCAGATTTATTTCAAAAACCGATTCAGAAATGGCTGAGATACGCACGGACATATATTTGTTTTAAGAGAAAAAAAAACAGATGAGCAACGGTTTACCTGATGTTAATCGATCCCATCGCCCATAGACACACTTAACATATTGGAGAGTTGTAAGTGCGTTGTAAGCTTAGGAAATTTATTAGAAAGGGTTTTTTTTATGGGATTGGGTCAGCACTATGAAATTGGAGTGGAAAAGATTAGGAAAAGAAAACGGTAAAATTAGCTATCCGGCAGCCCCAAAAGTCATGCATACTTTATTTTATGCAAACTTTGTAATGAATGGCGGTATTTGCCCGAGCAAACGTGGCCGTAAATGTGCAGCAAATACTTAAAAAATATGTTATGCTTTACCACTTATGGTTAAGAAACATTAGTAAAATTTGAACTCATTTGCTTATATTAAAAAAAATACGTAAATACAACTTGTAATTAATTAGTTTGTAGTTTGATGATTATTTACAAACGTCAGAATCGATACGTCTGTACGGCTGCGGCATCAAAATTATTGTATATTTGAAAAGTTTACGTATTTAGGTTAAGAACTTTTCTTCGAAAGCCAAGTGTCATACCACCGTATATTGTATGTATATATATCTTAAAGAATTTTTAAACAGCATAAATGATATTACATGATATTCTCTTAACTAACTGATGGTTGACTGAGAGATATTGCCAATGGCATTAAGTCCGCAATTGTCCTATTTTTGTACAGAAAGTGTAAATAAATAAACGTTCAAGGTATTTCTTTAATGTTTCTCTAATATGAAAATTGTAGGTGTTATGTATGTTACATACATTTATTGCACATGGTCAGATATGTCCTAATGTCTGGATGTTTGTCTTTGACCTGTTACAACTACAGGCCAAATTTTACGTTGTATAATCATCGTCATCAGCTCGGAAGGCAGGTTCTGCTGAGAAGAGCGGGCGAGAATTTTAGCAATTGCTCGGCAACTTCGCCACAGTCAGTTTCGTCATAGCAAATTTAATTCGATATACGTGATGCTATAGATCTTTAAGATCTTAAGGTCGACGATACAGTTACAAGTCTTCTAATAATGTTGCCTAAACCCAAGTCGCACTAGATTGATAGGAAATAGACATTTGTTTGTTTTCCTTTTTCTCAACAATAAAAGCTCCTCGTCAACTAACTTCAAAAATGAAGGAGGTTCAATGCGACTTTATGTTTGTTTTTTGTGTTTATATTAGGCATGGGCCATTTCAGTGATTTTTCATCTTGCTATCGGTTATATAACGTATTGTAGGCAACGATAACGTTATATAAATGATAGCAAGTGAAAAAACAGTGAATCGGCCCATGCCTAGTTTATACGTATGCTAGCGGACTTCTCCAAAAGTTATGAACGGATTTTTCAAAATTTCATTTCATTTGAAAGGAACAGTTACAAGTAGTCTCATATAGTTTTCGTGCTAATTAGTACAACAGTTTCTTTTTTATATCAAAATAATCCGAATGTTAATGCCCATAGATAATTAACGAATACTATGTGAACGTTTTGTTATTTAAGTTTGTTTCGTAATAAAATATCTGACAACTAGCTTTTGGCAGCGTAAATTCTCCCCGTTTTTGCAACATTTTTCATTGATGCTCCACTCCTATTGGTTATAGCGTGATGTTATATAACTTAAAGCATTCCTCGATAAATAGGCTATCCTACACTGAAATAATTTTTAAGTTTGCGTCAATATTTCCTGTGATGTGGGCGTTCAAACAAAAAAACTCTACTTTTTTTTTTAAATTGATATAGAATCTAAATATTATTTTTGCCTAAATAATATAATCAATGATCCAAATTCTTCCATCTCACATACAAGTAACGTATTACGGTAAACAACCAATTGCTTAGAAAACGCTACCTAATAATTACCTACGTCGAGGGACGTGCCGACTGCCTACTGCAAAATTGATCACGAAAAATGTATTCGTATATATGATGCTCTGGATGTGATGTTGCTGCTGTAAGTATAAAAGTGAGTTAGGCTGGTTTTTATCACAAAAAATCACAAAGCAGAAGATTCAAGGTGAAATCGGGCTATGTCATAATATTTAAATCAATTCAATTAATATACATACATTTAGACATTTTGCAAATAAAATATTATTGACTTAGTTCTTAATTATTAAGTAGGCTATATTAAATAGCCGAAGACCGGGCGAAGTGAAGGAAGATGAGCAAGAAAGCAGACCCTGTCAGAAGCCGGGACAAATGCTAAGACGATGATAATGATGATGATATTAAATAAATATTTTTAAATAATAAATATATTTCACTACCATAATAATAATAATTATAAAGAAATATATTCACTACTATTTAATTTTTGCTTTCAACGAGTTTATTTTCATAGAAAATTACAAAAACCTACTCCAAACGCCTTAAAAGTGTACTTTTGAACCATATCTTCTCAATTATATTGATTTTAAAAACAAACTACTTATACGATTTTTATAAAAAAATAAGTGTCGAACCATTTTGAAAGTGTAAATCAGTTAATAAGTTGCGGAGATATGTGCAAATATTTCTGAATTTTGTTATTTTTATTTAAAAACAAACTATTTTTTTCAATTTTATAGGACTATTTACAAAGAATACTCAATCATATAAAAAAATATTTTTGAAATTGGTTCATTAATGACGGAGATACGCGCAATAATACAAAAGATCAATTTTATTATTTTGATTTTAAAGAAAAACTACTGAAGTGATTTTCCTGAATATTTTATGTGACTATTTCATAAGAATACACTATAAGATAAAAAAATAATTTTCAAAATCGGTTCATAAATGGCGGAGATATGCGCGAACGTACATTAAAAAACATAAACATTCGAATTGAGAACCTTCCTCTGTTTTTGAAATCGTTTAAATTGTGTATATTATATTAAATAAATAGTATAATAACTGTGTTTTTAGGTATATCATGTAAACACTCGGTTAATCAAGAGAAGTTTATTAAGCGTAGGTAGCCGGCACCTCTGCCTCCCACGCGCCCATCCATCTTTAGGACGAGACAGAACGGCTCACGGTCGGCGAATCATCTCGCTAATTTGTTCTTGTACGACTTTACCATTTGGTTAGTATAAGCAATTGTGGTGTCTTATGTATGTTTTTATATTAGTTCTAGTAAGTAGCAAATATCCTCTAAGTAATGAAGCTACGTAACCAGCTAGCTTATAAGAAGGGACTGACATCCGGCCATCTTTAGTGGTTTAATTGTACTCAAAAGTTCAACTTATATTACAGTTACTCTGGTGTGTTTCATTAAATTTAATTTAGTTATATGCAGGGCCGAATTTAGCTTTAGTGCCGCCCCTGTTCAATATAAAAATGGCGCCTCATTGAAAAAAAATCTTTTTTTTACCGACTTAGAAGGGAGGGGTTATAAGTTTCAATGTACATACTTCGTTATTTACCGATATATTGGTAGTAGTGAATATAAGAACAAAACTAAATTGTATCTAATATTCTATTGAAAGATTTAGTGTCACAGAAAAATAGACAAGAACTGGCCTTGGTTTACTATTGTGAGATACACCAAGACTGAATCATTGTTTTAATGAAGAGTGACTTATCTCAGAACAATGCATTGTGTCCTACATCACAGTCAATAACTTTTGCTCCAGTACTTTATTTGAAATCTAAGAGATACCATCGAAAAGGAGTGCCTTTCTTCGACTTCGCGTGTTTATTGAATCATACTGGTGGCATGTGTTTCGTACCTGTTGTTGAAGGAGACCAAGCATAGAAGAAATCATATCTTTAAAGGTGCGAAATTAAGTAGATGCACCCTTTCTTTCTTCTAAGGGTTAATCTTTCTAAGGGGACTTCTGTACGCCATCCTTACCACATTTGCACAGCGCGAATAACTTGTAAGCATATATCGCTAAAGAGAAAGCCGATTTTCTGTGCACTCTTTTTGCATCAAACTCAATTTTGGACGATGGGGGAACACAGTGTAGACCATCCCGCAATCTGAGTATTCAATGCATGAAGTATGTACGTCTTCATCTGAGTGCAGTGCTTAAAGCACTTTTCTTCCTTGATGTTCATAAGTCGAGTGGGCCCTACGAGATTCCCCCTTTAGTGTTGAGGACGTGCGCCACATAGTTGGCACCAGTCTTAAAGCGCCTTTTTCGGCTCTCCTATTTATTCGGCGTGGTCCCGAAATCTTGGAAAACGGCTTTAGTACACCCGATCCAAAAAAAAAGCGATGGCTTTAATCCAGCTACCTATAGGCTGAAAGCCATTACCTCCTTGTTTTCTAAAATCTTGGAATCAATTATTAATACCAAACATTTCAAATGCCTAGAAGTTCATCAGTTGATCGACAATCGCCAATATGGCTACTGTCAGAATTGGTTAGCTGGTGATCTATTTGTATATCTGACCCATCGATTGGAGGAAGCAATTGAGAGCAAAGGGAGGCCCTGGCAGTTAGCTTAGATGTAGCAGAGGCCTTCGATCGGGTGTGGCACAAAGCGCTCATTTCCAAGATCTCATCTTACGGGCTACCTGAAAAATTATGCGATTGTATAACCAACGTCGTAATCGACGGTGCATGCTCCGGTGCCAAGTCTGTGATGGCTGGTGGTTCCTACCGCATATCAATGATTTGTTGTACATCAGCAACATTTATTGCTATGCAGATGACAGTACAGTTAATATTTGACATACCAGCCGGGCAAATATTTCTCAGAACCGCGTCACCGAGTGCCGGATCACACTCGTGCCTGAAATCGAGACTTTACTTGGCAAAATCTCGGATTGGGGTTTACTAAATTTACTTCAGTTTAATCCACAGAAGACACAAGATTGCGCGTTCACTGCTTCAAAGAAACCCTTTCTCGTATTTCCTTTTTTCAAAAAAAAATCACTAGTTGCCGCAGCCTGGATCGGAATTCTCGGCGTCGACATATCGAGCAACGTACAGTTCCGTGGTCACTTGGAACTGGCTTCTAAAAAATTTGGTGCCCTCAGCAGAGCGAGACAATATTTCCAACCGTCAGACAACCTAAAACTGTGCAAGGCGCAAGTACGGCCGTACATGGAATATTGCTCTCATTTCTGCGCTGAGGCACCCTTTTTTCAGCTTCTTACATTTAACCGGATCCAACGTCAAGTATCTCGACTCGTCGATTATCTAATCCTTACCGATCGGCTCGATTCACTGTCCCTGCGAAGAGATGTTGCATCTTCAAGCATATCATACGGCATTTACCACGGGAAATGTTCGGATTATTACCTTCCGCACAGTTTGTTCACCGTACAACACAGCAATCCACCAAAAAACATCACTACCAATCACTCCTTCAATGGTTGGCAGTCCACTACAGTACGTGTTCATCGTCATTTTCTACCACGGAAGATACCCTCGTGGAATCAATTGTCGCCAACTGTATTTCCGGACCGATACTTTCTTAAAGACCGGCAACGCTCTTGTAACTCTTCTGGTGTTGCGATAGTCCATAGGCGATGGAAATCTCTTACCATTAGGTGACCCGTTTGCCGTTTGCCTCCATCTCCATTTAAAAAAGGCGCGATCAGAAATCAAATCACATGGACAGTTGCGCAGAAGCGGAATGATATACAAAGAGATAGAAGACGAACTCTTGTTTCTGGCTAAATGAGCCGATCCCGACAAAATTATGTCCCCCAGTCAAACATCAGACAACACATATAGCTTTGTTGAAATTTAGTAAAAACAAGATCTCTTTACCGATAAAGTAAACGAAATAATGAATAACGATTCCATAACTTTCCAGAATCACAAGTGTTTATATTGAAACGTAACAAAAAATTAAGTTCCAGTAATTTGCCTTCCACATATTTAAGATATATAGTTTCTAAAAATACTAAATGCTGTTTAAATTGATCAACGTTCTCTAACACACGCGTATATTTTTATGCCTCATGATAGCAAACAGCGCAGCGAAACAGTGATAAACAAAATTGAAAAAATAATGAAATCACCAGAAGGTGAAGCTGATTTGATACCTAAAAGGTGATGACTTAGAATTTTTACATTTCAAATATACTTAGGAAAAAATACTTTTAGTTGTCTTTTTCTGAAGTCGGTGAAATCTGTAAGATGAAATTCTAATATTCGTAAAATTATGTAGATTAACTCTAATCCATAGATGTATGGACTTTTATATATGATGAATCTGATTATTTGGTCACCATAGGCCAAAACTGCATTTCTTGTACAATTATCGGGGTAAACTGGAACCTTTGGATTTTACCTAAATGTTGAATAATGTTATAAGTAAAATGATTATAATATTTCAGCAATAATATTTTAATCAGAAATCGTCAAAAGTTTAACCACATGTTATTGCATAGACAACTTAAAAAAAGTAGGTTATAGTATTACACAGCGGTTGTGTAATTAATCAGGACTAAATTGTAATGAAAGCTCACGCAGAGCAAGTAATTAAACGCGTCTTGGTGTTGCGCAGTGAGATTATAGTTTATGTAAGAGATTCATTCATAACGAGCGTAAAAAATTGTAATAAATATGGTTGTTTATTAAAAAACAAAAACAGGGATAAATAGGATTGCCTTCCGGTCCGTTTTATTCTTTTTGAAATGACATTTTACAATCGTACAAAAAAAATAACTTATAAATATAATCGGCCTTGGGTTACATAAGATATTATTTTAAGCTTCTATGAAAAAATAATGAGAAAGACATCTATTTAATGAATGTCCAGTATAAATTAATAGAACCTGCAAATGGCATATTTTTTAACGACATGAATAAATAACGCTCAATAAAAGGTTTCTTTCCATACCGTTTTATTTGTAAGCCATTAAAATCCCTCTTGAAAATAATGAAAGTAGGCACTATCATATAAAATATTATTCTGTTTAACACAGTTACCTGCAATTAATAAGGGTCAGAAAAATTTATCACTCGGTTGTTCAACACAACCTGTATATAAGTTAACCCATTTTAAATGGTTGTCTAGTAGTTTATCGGATAAACATTTCGCACTTGCAGTGTAATTTTCACCGAATTAGTACGTTTACACCTCTAAAGATTATTTCTATGTTGATTATAAACGTACAGTTGAAATGGTCCTCGCTCATAAGTATTTATTGGAAAATCTTTAGTGTTAATTTAAAATTATTATATTAAAATGAAACAAGCTACTCCTCTTTCATTGCGTTCTTTTGTTACAGTTTATGTATATTAAAATAAATATAGTTTTTGTTTCACTCAAGACAGTTTAATTGTTTTATTTTCTTCATTACATTTTATGTACATTATTCATAAATATAATATGAAGAATTGCTCTGAGCCGCAATGAACTCAATATTCATCAGGAATTAATTTTTATCATTTATTCCAATGACAGGAATGTCAAACTGATTATTCTACGTTGCTCGTTTATAACATCGACAGAAACTAATCAATTTTCACAACATCTTAATATTGCTCTTAAGTTTTGCTCAATTTTTATGTACGGATTTTTATACAAAGCCATTTACTTTGTCTCTTTTATGTCTGTCTCTATCTTCAATCGGATTACACAGCAATCATTTTGGATACATTATTATTAATAACGGCAACACGTGCGAAATTATTTCGAACTTTATAAGTTATGCTATTCAACTAAGAATGTGCACGACTTTGATCTCAAATTGTCAAAGATCTGTCAAATAGTACGAATAGCAATAAAAAGTATTTGCAAAAAAACTGAATATTTTAGTAGCGAAATAAAAGATAGGTAATGACTTGAAAAATAGTGTAGTATGCAAGAGCAGCCTCTTTTTTGTACTGAGCCAGTACAATGTTCCCCTTTAAATGAGGCAAGGCGTACTGAAGTTCGGTCTTATGTTTGAAGTATCGTTACCGACCGATAAAGAAAATTCTGATGAATAAGAGGATACAGGCGACTTGAACAGAAGTTGCCCAGATCTTACTAAAATAAACTATCACGAATATGTAGAAGAAATTCAGACAAGAAATAAGGATTTACAAAATAAGTTAGCGTCAGCTGAACAAGAAATTGAAAATATTTTATTAGAAAATTCTTCACTAAAGAAAACAATTTCAACAACTTGCATTTTAATAAAAAAAGGCCTCTCTTACAAAAAAGAAATTATTGCTTCCATGTCTTAGAGACACCCTTTTTATTTGACTGTTGTTCCGTGATAGTACCTCAATGTAATTTGATAATTATTTGTACTTATAAAAATCTGTCAAAAATTAAAGAGCACACAGGATACATTTTTTATTTACTTGAAAATCTGTTTTATATTTGTAATTTAAAATATTCGAAGAAGTTAATTGTTTTAGTAGGTGATATTAATATTAATACCCTTAATAATAACATCTACGCGGAAAGATTAATTAACATATTGAAAATACATAATATGACATTACATATAAATGAACCCACAAGGGATACGACATGAATAGATCATATCATAAGCAATATTGATAATTCAAATGCATATGTAGTTCCGTTGTACGTATCTGACCATCATACAGCCCAAATTTTAGGCTTTAGAGTACATAACAAACGTATAATACCAAGATCCATTTTCGCTTTAAAACGCTGTTATTCGCGAGAAAACATAGCTAAATTTTCTTTTCTAGTATATTTATGCAATCCATTTGTTGTGTTCCTCCTCATACCACATGTAAGCCACTTTTCAGATTACTTAGCATCTTACCCTTACCTTGTTTATACATACTAAAAATGGCTAAATTCGTCCAACAATACCATGATTCTATGTATAAAAAAAATAAAAAAGCTACTCAGGGAACTAGAAGACAGCCTAAAAAAATTGGCATTGACATTTTACCGAGAACTGAAGGATTTAAACGGAACTGCTACTGGATGGGCAAATCAGTTTATAATACATTACCCCGAAGGATCACAGATCAACCTCTGGACAAGTTTGAGAAAGATTTACGAGCTTGGGTTTTTGAGCACACTTTCTACTCCTTGAAAGAGTTTTTAGACTATAACCAAAACTAATAAATTTTAAAAATGCATGACCAGTTTAATTAGTTATTATTGAATATAATTAGTGTAATATGTTGAATTTTCAAGAACAAAGACACTAGGTCTTTATACAATCAGATCTTAATATTGCCTTTGATTTTTAAGACACCTTCATCCTATTATATTAATTTTACTACCCTGTTATTAAAGTCAAGATAAACAAAATACAACAAATTAACTGGATATCAAAAGCATTAAAAAAAATTGTAAAACAAAAAAGATGCTACGACACAATTATTATAATAATAAAACCGGTTGCGATAAATCAAGTTATAAGAAGTATTCAAAAATACTTAAACGTTGTATTAACTGTTCTAAAAATACACGAATATTAAATATGTACAAAATAGCAATAATATTGTAAAGGCAACTTGGACAGTAATTAAAAACGAAATGGAAATTAATATAATTGACAAATTTATCGAAAATGTTGAAAATAAAAAAATAATCATACCGTAATATCTGAACTAATGAAAATAGCCAATGCTTTTAGCGATTATTTCATAAAATTGACTGACAAAGAAAATAACAAAATAAAAGTTAACAATGCAAATTATGAACGCGTAAACTCAATTTTTCTTAAACCAGTTAAAAAAACACAAAATCGGTTGGCTATGATGAGATATGCACGAAGGTAATAAAAGATTGCAAAGAGCAAATAGCTAAGGTGTTAACTTACCTCGTGAACTTGTCCATTGTTAGGCCTTTATTTAAAAAGGGTTACAAGACGTTAATGGGCAACTATCGACCAGTAACCCTCATTCCTATTTCCTCTAAAATATTTAAGAAAGTTATACACGTACAGCTTACAGTTTTTTTTAACAAATATAAAATAATAGTACGAGACCAATACGATTTTCAAAAGGACAAATAAACAACAGTTGCCATTTTCAACCTTATAAAGGAGATCTCAGTTAAATGCAATGAAAAAACTATGCAACGGAACTGTTCATTGACATGACTAAGGCGTTTGATTTTATCTCTCATGAATTACTTTTATAAAAACTAGAAAAGAGGCATTAGGGATCCAGCCTATAAATGGCTAAAATCTTATTTGGGCAATAGAACGCAATGTGTTGAAATAACTAAAACCAATAAAAAAATATTGTAGAACAATACCAATCACAAAATAAAATAAAAAAATTAGGTGTACCCCAGGGCAGCGTGCTAGACCCGTTTCTTTTTTTATTGTATATAAATGACTTACCGGAAACTACAAAACACAAGTGTATCCTATTCGCGGATGACATATCAGTAATTATATCAACGGCTAAACATCTGACATTATCTGCACATAGAACTGACATAAAGGATTCAATTAATGAAATGATTATTTGGCTAAATGATAACAAGTTAGTTATAAATTTTGATAAAACTCAATTGATAAATTTTAATAAAATAAAATTGGACATACATTATAATAGAAAACCACTATGTAGGGCAGAACAAGTAAAATTTTTGGAATAACTATAGACGAAGAACAAAAATGGAAGTTCCAAATACAGAATAGCAGTGATAGCATTTTTCTCATATGTAGAATCAGTACTTCGGTATGGTTTAGTGGTTTGGGGAAACAGTACCGAAGTCGATAAAGTGTTTTTACTCCAAAAAAAAAATTTATTAGAGCCATTTGCTGTGTTTCTCCCTATACCACACGTAAGCCACTTTTCAGATTACTAAGCGTCTTAACCTTACCTTGTTTATACATACTAGAAATGGCTAAATTTGTCAAACAATACCATGATTCTATTTACAAAAAAAAACAAAAACGCTACTTAGAGAACTAGAAGACAGCCTAACAAAATTGGTATTGAAATCATACCAAGAACTAAGGGATTTAAACGGAATTGTAACTGGATGGGCAAATCAATTTATAATAAATTACCCCGAAGGACTACAGATCAACCCTTGAACAAGTTTAAGAAAGATTTACGAACTTGGCTTTTTGAGCACACTTTCTACTCCTTAAAAGAGTTTTTAGACTATAACCAAAACGAATAAATTTTAAAAATGCATGAGCAGTTTAATTAGTTATTATTGATTACAATTAAGTGTTATATATTAAGTGTTCATTAACAAAAATGTATGTCATAATAGAAATTCGATTATATATTTGCATGCCATTTACAATGGCTGAACTTAGAGGACTAAACATTGTTAAACATCTATAAAACAAAGGTCAGTTCAAAGGCAAATAAACATTTATTATTATTATTAATCCCGTGCCCATTTTATCAAATAAACCTATAGTAAAATATAACACTCGCTCCGAACGTTACGTATGTCCTTGTGCGACGGGATCACTTAACATCAGGTGAACCGTCACCATCGGCTGTCGAGGACGAGACCAAGATACTTCATGGTCCCACCGATAGCAATAGAGGTGCCGCTTACTATGATGGAATCGTCGCGGGGAGGCTTAGTCCGAGGCCCATGGAAGAACATTGCCTCGGACTTCTCGACGGCCACTTCTAGGCCCGTGGGCCGCGCCTACAGTTGCGAGCACACCCGCGTTCCTGAACGTGGATCCGCGCGCGGTATCTGGTGTGATGGCGTAGCACAATACGCCGATACCCCGGAGGTTGGCACCGCCCAGGACCCAATCGTATTTGATGTTCCACAGGGACTACTCACTCACGGGCCAGATAGTAGATGGCCCGGTCTACTAAGTAGTCCGCAAGGTCTCGCTTGAGGTACCTCCCGAGGTACATACGTGGTGGTACCTCAGCGCCTCTGCTATTGTCGTCCAGGGGATAGTCTTGAAGGCGTTTGTGATGTCCAGTGATACCACCAACAACACTCACCCCTGGCCGACAACCTGCTCGATGCTGTCCCCCTGAGACGTGAGATAGCGTTAACTATGGATGGCCCGCAACGGAAGCCCAACTGACCGTCGCTCAGCTCTGACACCAACGCTACCATGTGGGAGGCGAGACGCGCAGCGACCACCCACTCGAAAAGATTTCACGTCTTGTCAAACAGCCGTAAGCCGACGGCGAGTCGGCCGGGCGCCCGTGATTTCTAAGGAGCATGATATTGCCCGTCTTTCACCGTTACGGTAACCTGCCGGACACCAAATATTCCGTCAGCAGAGACAGTGTCTCCTCCTCCAGGGCTGATACGCCCAGGGAAGCCGTTCGGGCTCGGGGCGCGGTTTTTCAGCCTAAGTTTTAGAACCGTGGCCTTCAGTTCGACCTCGGACACGGGCGGTATTTCCTCACCCGGCGCGGCCACATTTACTACTTTTTTACTCATTTATTCTTTAATATTTTATTCAATTGTATATCATTTCATTTGTTTTAATCATTTATTTTTTATTTCTTATTTTTTATTTATTTACTTATTTATAAAAAAAAACAACAAAAACAGTGGGATATTCCTTCAAGCTCTTCCATCAAGCAATTTAGGTACATTGCTTGATGGCGAAAGCTTATGCGTTGCCGTCGGAATCCGTTTGGGTGCTCCGTTGTGTGAACCACATGTTTGTCCATGTGGTTCTTATGTTAATAAT
>JAOCPS010322929.1:0-12800 GCA_025505425.1 Graphium colonna | reverse complement strand
ACGTTGAAAAATTTTTTTGTATTATATTGTCATTGAGCATATTTTCATCTTGGTTCCTAATGTCCGCTGTTTGCGCTGGAGGTACTCTATGAGCTTTAATATGAATAGGGTCCTCAATTTTCGTACGTATCCTACGTTTGACCTCATTTGTAAACGATAATACATACAAATAATATAAATTGCCTTTCTTTCTTTTCCGTTCATATGATCTACTTTCAATTCAGGGAGATTATCCGTTAGAATTCCATCTAGCCTATCATTACTTTTATCTATATAATTTAAAGAATTGTCACCTGGTTTCATATTTTTATTTTCCGTGTATGCTCAGACCTACAATCTTGTATAACCGTGGTAGCATAACCATTTATGTAATTGTTTTAATAAATTACTACCGATTAAACCGTCATATCTATCGTCAACACTATAAATATAAAACTTGTGACACTCTTTGCATTTAAATATATTTGACAAAGGTATATATTGGCGTTCGTTATGTATACTAATTACGTGTGTACTAACTACTTTGAATTTCTCGTATTGCTTAAAGTCACGTAAATATTGATTCGCTGACGGAGCTCACAATAAACGTTGGCTTCCTGTGTCCATCATAAGAATTGCATTAAATTCTGGCACGATAATATGTGGAAGATTTATTTTATATAATTAATTTTTGTTCTTTCCAGTTTAACGAGGGTCCTACCTAAAAATGTCCTAACTCGTCATTATTATATGTAGTCCTCGGTCTTACATTATTTACGTTATCATTATAAAGATCCGTATTATTTATTTGCTTACTATTAGCCGTCCGCATAGTGACGTCGGTATTGTAACCTGATACATTTTGCGGCAATAGGGCAAGATTAAAGAATAATCGTAGAAGGTATTCGCCGAATTATAATGATAATAAAATTGTTTATTATTATTAATTGCCATGATATTATATTGATATTTCGCATATTTCGATGCCAATTATTACGCGAAATAAACTCGTATCTCTGTTGTCTACACGAGAAAGGTAAAATAGTGTTCAAGAAGAATAAAATTATTTTCAACATCTTGGATATTTTGATCTTCTAAAACTGTTTTTAATGCATCTTAAAATGATGATACATTTTTTTTATTTTAACAAGCCGAACTAAATATTATGGTAAATTAAACAAGAAAACATTCAGAGACATATGACTGTATACATTTTGTTTAATTACCCGGTTGTCATGGCTATCATCTGTTTTATCGACTTTCGCAATGAAGATACAACGTAACTGTTGAATTCTGTGGCAAAAATCTAAACAACTTTCGCCCTTGCGTATTTTTAAACCTAAGGTCCCATGAAAGTTTGGCCACGTTTGTATGGTAACTCGTCCTACAATTAATATGCAGCTTCCCCGGTTAATCTACTAGTAATCGCAAAAAAACTAAATAATATATATAATGTATTCGGTTTTTCGACTAAGAACAGATAATTATCTTGATTCACCGTTAAAAATCGGAATAATTGATAGTATTTCTTGGGTACGTTGCAACTTCTAAGGCCTCCATTTTTTAATAATTATTCAAACATAAAAAAACAAATAAATTTACTTTGTTTAAAAAAATACGCTAATTAATTATAAATAATTTATATCGTGACATTTTAATCACTTTATACACCTAATAGATATCGTGAGATTTTAATCGCTTAACTTAATACCTTTATATGCTATTTGCTAAAAGGTTTTTTAATCCCTTATAATACACGACACAAATAAAATCGCCAAGAAATTCAAAGGAAAGATAAAAAGATAGTGAAAAGATCACATAAGCCACAGCTATCCGCTACCTTCTGTGACCGTTGATTCTGTTCTAGCTGCTAGGCGTGGCTTTACTCGATGAATTTATTTGGTGGTTCAATGACCTGTTGAATCGTTGAGACGAACGAAGGATTAATCTTGGCTCCGAAATTTGGATCGCGATAGCTCAGAGTAACTCAACGACAGGTCACGTTTCGGCTGCGCCAGTCAAGTGATTGATAAATGGTTTATTAAAAAATATATTTAATTTAATTTAAATAAACCGATTTATAATGTTTGTCGAGTCGAGGTTACATATAGAATATTTATAATTTGGATTTTATAACAAAGCTAACAATTTGTAGATATCAACATGCACAATCAATATTATTTAATTACAAGGGTCATGCCGCACAATATCATATATTTTTCCACTAATACAATTTAATGTTTATTCATCAATCTATTACTAACGAAGCATATATCGGTAGGGTGACCATCCTTAACTTTCTCATCTCAAAAGGTCTTTTCGTTAGCCCAAATACCGGTGTAGCAAACGTGCGACATAAAATATTGTTTTTTATAAATACTCGTAAATAGTTGTTACTGTTTCTAAAAAAAAAAAATAAAAGTGCAAACCTTTTGTAGTATGATTCTGTAGTCAAGTTTGCTTCTGATGTCAAATTTAGGCATGTATAAATTTATGGGCACTTCGTCCCAGACTGAAGGAAATGTGTTGAGAAGGCCTTTCTGGACAATTTTGTCCAGCACTGAAGCCAGACCATCTGTTTCATCGGGCAGGATGACAGTCATATAAAACCCCTTCTCTTTGTAAGGTAACTGTATTAACTGCAATGAAAGGGATATAAGAAATTTCTTAACGGTCTATTTTATTTATTACGCAATAAAGAAGAATTGTTTGACGTATTAGATCAATAGTAACAAATGATAGAGTATCCCAAAAAAGACACAAAAAACGTGGCTTAATATTTAATTCCTAATATGAGCGGAGTTTGTTTTTAAATAACCTACTTACGTGGTAGTTCAGTGTCCAGGCGCTCGCTCAATTCTATTTCCTCGAGGTGAACATGAGTTGGATCTCTGGTGCCGGCACCAATTAAATACTAAATTATCTTATTGCAATTTTAAATTCTAATTTACCGCTTGCTCTGTGGCGAATGAATATATCGTCAGGAAATCTGCATATTTATTAAATAATATTTCTAAGATATATAAAGTCTGCCGAATCCGCATTGGGGCCGCGTGGTGGACTATGCCCTAAACTTTCGATCTAAAGGAAGCCTTAGCCTAGCTGTAGGATTATTAAAATAGGCTGTTACATTTTTTTTTTACAACTTAAAGTAATTTTTATAATTGTCAAATCCCGTGCGTCTTATGATGCTATAATTAAGATTACGTTACGTTGCGTCTCACGTCAGTTAACGTTTATTTACAGTTCAGTAATGAACTATTTTGACCAGATTTAAACCAACCAATAATATAAATGCTATCATTTTATTGATAGGTTGCTTACAAAAAAATGCTGTTTGCGTTACACATGATTTTTACCATACGGCGCAACGTCGAAGTGCATGCTCTAACATTCCTAAGGAAAATAAAATGCTAGTAGAATAAACCCCATATATCTAAATATACGGTGTTAAATAATTGTAAGTCGGTTCTTTTAATTATAAATTTTATTATTAATAATACTAGTTATTGATTGAAATTATTATTAACGCCATCTATCTAGATCAGATGTAAACTAAATTTTCTGCCTTGAACTTTTAAAGCAATAATATTTTTTTTTAATATGTGGTGTACATATTAACATTTAATAATGTTAAAATATTATTAAGCTTTTTATTGAATTTCATAATTCTTTATTATAAATTACGAATTTCCCATAACAATTCAAAACCCCTAATTCAAGTTCGGCGGATTCGCTCCATCTGTAACTCCTGGCTTGATTCTAAACCGCCTGTACGGTAGTGACATCGTGGTTGGTTTCGTTAATTGATATTCAAGCTGCTGCTGAACCACGTTCTGCTTGTTGCACCTACTTAGATCATTTTATTCCCCATGCATATCATAATTTGAATTACATTCGAAATATCGCTATTGACATTATCGAATCTACTTACCCTAACTCCCATTTCAGTATCCGTACTGTATTTAAGATCTACTTCTTTCAAGTGCATCATTGGTTTCTTGACGGTAATAGATTTGTTTACATGGAAATCTTTATCTTTAGTCTCTGTTGCGTTAAATGGAACGTGCCAGTGACCCTGTAAATTTTTAAATATTTTTTTTTACTGAGTCAACATAATTTTACATGTTTTATAACGTATGTAATAAAAGAAGATTTAACGTTTACAAGATATCACATGTTTATTCATAAAATCGAATTATTTACTACATATTTTTATAACATGACTACTTTGAAATCATGATTATAACAAAAATGATGTGGAAGGAACAATAAGAATGTCTGCATGCTCGTCTCACCGTGCTGCGAAAAGTGCCATTGAAGTATTTTAACAAAACTGCCAAACAGATGTCATTGCGTTTAATTGTGGCAAAATTTTATGATGACTTCTGTAAAGTTACGTAAATAAAAGCCACTTCACGACGCACGGCAAAACGCTGCAGTGCGCGCTTGCCCTAAACCAAATTATTTGAAAAATATTTCCATTAAATAAATTACACCCGTGACCATGAACGCTGTAAAGGGTTCGAAACGTCGGGTGATAAAATTTAAAAATAAACCGCGATAAAAATCCGTAAAGTTGTTTAATTTAAAATGTCAAATATTCGCGTAAGTCTTAGAAATATTTCCATTTTGACGTAAACCTTCTTAAGTTGGGTATAGTGGATAATTTTCAAAACCGCATGCAACAAAATTATATTGCTACGGCGAGAGCTGTATCCGCGTAACAACGGACCATATGCGATACATTTAAATTCATAACCATTGCATAGAGTTAAGGAGCTATTACTCAGATTTTCTTAAACCTAAATTATTAGATAGCGCTGGTTCTAAGTAAAATATTGCACTGTTAGAGCTAAAAATTCCCGTATTAATCTAGGTAGGACCATATTAGCTTAAAACCAGCAATATTAGGTGACGGTTTTGTGGTTCTCTAAATATACTCTTTTATATTCAATAGTTATATTAGAAATAAGTTGATATTTTTAGGAATGTCGAGGATATTTTAGCTATTGTAACACCTCGTCATACCATCACTCGTCAGCAGCTAAAAAGAAGGAGGGGGACCGAAGAGCCTGGGCAAAGACCTTGACTAAACAGAGTTGCAGAACACATGGGACCCGGCCTAGACGAGCCAGGGGCGAAGCAGACTCATCCACCACGTACTTGCCCGCAACTACTAAGCCGCCTACGCCACGACAAGGCAGGAACGCGGACAGAGAGGATCCCAACCAAGAAACACAAACACAATGGAGAGACAATACACCGCGGGATTTCAACCAAAACAAAGAATCGCCTCTGTGGCCAATGGTATGGGTCCTTGCTATGGTAACATATAAAATAACTGCCAAACAGAACGTCACAGAGTGACGCCATAGTGACCGTAGGTCGATTTTCACACATAAAATCGTTTCAGAATTGGTGACTTATTCCCTGTTTTTCAAATACGAGTAAGCCAATCGCCCAAAAAACTGGTATTAGTGTGTTTTTTTGTTACCTTAATTATTATTAAATTTTATGTATATTAAATTACAGCGAATGTATAAGTGGAGTTTATCGTATTTTACAATATACTCGTACGTACCTGGAAGAATATGACGTTGAAGAGCGCCACAAGGGTATTTATGTCTAGCATATCTGCAGAGACGGGTTCCTTGATGTGACCTTTTGTCTTTTCTGCGGCCTGATCAACAATTTAACATTTAAAAAGAGTATCCAGAAAGCAATAAGAAACAAAATTTATATCTGGGCTGTCAAATATTGTTAGGTATCATATAAAATATGATTATTTAATATGAGCATCGTATTGTTTTTTTACTCTCTGAAAATGTATGGTCTTATAAATTACCCTATTTGTACAAAATGACGCCTGCCTATAAAGTTATTTTACTGATAAGTCTATGACAATCGATTTCAATTGATTTAATTTTATAATCACTGTGGCCTAGTCTAACGTACACAGCTCGAGATAACATTAAACTGATGACTTGAACATCGATTTACAAAAGAAAACCAAGGAAACAGTTTCGAACAAAAGTAACAATGTGAACTATATACCTGTAATTGTATATAAACGTCATTTTTATGATTTTTTTTTTCAAATTTATTGTTAATGCAAAATATAAAGTACATTTACAAAGCAAAGAAATTATTTTGTTTAAAGGGTCTTAAGGCAAATGTATACAAATTCTGACATTATGCTATAGTTTTATTCGAAAGTTTTTGACATGGTGGTTTCGTATATCAATGAACTTGAAGCATTTCTGTAGGATTAATAAGTGCTAGCGTTTTAGTTCAAGTAAGCCAATGCCTGCCGACTTAAATCAGTTAAAATTTTAAGTAAAATCTCGGGCAAATAAGTGAAAATAAGGCATGTCTGACTTGTGGAGCTGCCTGATGACCACTTTCTCTACTTGTCATTCTATGTTCCTAACCCCCTCTCCATAATAACCTAATTCATCTAAAGCTGACAATGCTACTCAATGTTGCGAGTGTCTATGGCCGATGGGATCGCTTACCATCAGGTGAACCGTCTGCTCGTTTGTCTTCCTTTCCATAAAAAATGCACTATTTTGGTGTTAAATGTATCTATAGGTGACGGGATTACTAACAGACTCTAAAAAGTTGACAAATGAATTAACGGCTTACCTGCGTTAATTACTTTGCCAATTTTTTTAAATAAAAATACTATATTTACCCAATGATTGATTTTGTTAACCGCAGCAATGTTATCAGTAAAATCGATGGATTCGACTTCACTTTGGTATGAACGTGCGTTATTTGAAAACTCGTCGTTAAGAGTGAGTCCCTTGGCAACGTAAATTTTGTAGGCGAGTGTCAGGTAACTAGAATCCATCGATGCTAATTTATTGCCTAGGTTCGCGAAAGATTCAGTAAGCTGAAAATAGAAATATGCGATGTAAGTCCATATTACGATATTATATAGTTGTTATCCTTACTATGTTCACATGTGCGGAGCAAAAAATACAAATTAAATATTAAAGGATTATTATATTCCAATAGCGAATTGGGCAGATGTTGTATTCTTTCCGCATGGGGAAAAACTTCTTTACAGGTCACACGCTGCCTTGTGGAGGTATGTGTGTCCCAGCCAATAAGACCAGAAAACCGATCAAAAAACCTTCTGTCACTTTGGCTAGGAAAACGAAGCCGCAATCTTTAATGATTCTGGCGGGACCTTAATCTCATCAGGCTTCCTCTCTATTGTGCTGTACCAACGCAACGTAGCAGCTCTCCAAGACACTATCCGATGCGGTAGCTTTTCCAACATCTTCCATCATGGGGCTCATTGTCTGGGAACCTATGCATCCTAGTATCCAACTGCTGATCTTTAAGATGATTAAGATGATCTTTAAGATAAAAGTTGCCTGTAATCTCTCTTAGGCAACCTCCTTTCAGTGACTGCCATGGAGAGCCATTCTTACAGAATTCAAGGTCGATACCCCACGTCCTCTCGCTTTCCATCATAGCAAGTATCATGACGGATATTTTTTTATTTTATTTATATATACATCTCAGGACAGACATTGTCCAGTGCAAACATTAGCATCCTGTAAAAACCCTAAACCGCCCTCATTGCAACGAGGGTGGTTACCGAGGTGATTTAAGAGAATTAATGTCTACCTGAGCCTTTGAGAGAGTGAGATCTTAAAAGAACTCCTCTCATTACAAAAATAAAATACTTAAATTAGCAACAAATTTGCAGCAAAAAATTGTAGAGTTATATTTCATATATAACTCTACAATAATAAACAGCAAATCCTCTCTCCTCCCAAAATAATTCACAATAAAATCTTCCCTGATAACAAATACCTTGTCGTAATCTGATATTTTTTCTGTACGAGAAAATGGCAGACATATCAGGCATAAATAAATACTTGCAAAAATACGGACGGGTCAAATAAAGAACCACCGTTTTCTTTTTAAAGTCCCTTAACAATCGAGCATCTCATCGCAGTATAGATATTTGAAATTCAGTACTATAACAATTTCTTTGAGTATAAAACAGGCAATTATATGTTCATAGATATATTGTAAATAAAAAGCAATTTATTCTCAAAACTACATGGCGAGCTAGCCATAATTTTGCAATGATGCACAGACATAATATAATGTACGTCGTATGCAACACGGGAACTATTTTTATATGGGCAAACAACTTATATCATACGTGGTAGCAGGTATACCGTATGTTCACGAGCGCTAATCTGCATCGTATTAATGTTTTACGCAGAGGTCCCATCATAATTAATAAAATTTTCAGAGATGAATAAAAAGTAGCCAAAGATTATTTTTAGTGATTCTTTTGATCTACTAATATAAGAATAAACGACCAAATCATCGTTATTTATGGATAACAATAGAAATTAACAATTATATTGGTGCTGGCACCAAGTATCGAATTCAGGTTCTCCTCAAATATACAGAATTAAAACCTTGACACTTAGCAACCACTGACAACAGTCATGTGGGGTTCCGCAGGGGTCAGTGTTGGGGCCACTCATGTGGAACGTGGGATATGACTGGGTGCTTCAAGGTGCCTTCCCCCAGGGGGTCGAGGTAACTTGCTACGCCGACGATACCCTTGTCACTGCCTGTGGAACTATTTTCTTCCAAGCTGCTGTTCTCGCTACAACGGGTGTGGCACATGTGGTGGGGCGTATTCGGTGACTGGGGCTAGAGGTGGTGCTGAACAAATCCGAGGCTCTGTGTTTTATGGGCCGCGGAAAGCGCCCCGGCCTGGGCTGACACCCTTAATCGGCTTAGTACGGCGCTTCTGAGCAAGCCGCAGGAGGTGTTGGCCATAAAGATAATCGGGGTTACCGGACGATCTCCGGTGAGGCGGCGTGTGCGGTAGCGGGTTCCCTCCCCTGGGATTTAGAGGCCGCAACTCTCGCGTCTTTATATAATTGGTGCGAGGAAGCGATAGCCCGATGCCACTCGCTGGTGCTAGAAAGGCAAAGAAAGTGCAGGGAACAACTGCGCTCTCTTGCCATTGAGGATTGGAACTAAGAACTATAGAGGCCTTGCGGCCAATCCTGAAGTGTAGTGGAGGTGGAAGTGAAGTAGTTGGACCGAAAGCATGGCTCTCTTACCTACCGGGTGACGCAGGTCCTCTCGGTACATGGTTGTTTCGGAAGGCACCACATAGCAGGAAGAGAGCCAACACCGGAATGTCACCACTGTGGCGTATGTGCCGAGGAAACGGCCGTACACGTGTTACAGGAGTGCCCTATGAGAGTGTGTCTATCGTGGGGCATGATCTCTCGCTACCCGCTGTGGTCCACTTCGTGTTCCCGTGGCCCCGGCTCTTGCGACAGATTACTCTCATTTTTATTTTGATTACTCTCACAGGGACTCCCACATACCCCTGCTGACTTACCCACAAAGCGGTAAGCGATCCATAAAGGATTTTTCCCACGTGTGAAAAAAAGGGGTAATTAAACAAGACGTAACTAAAAGGAGGTCTTGGATAGCTAACCTTAAAGATACCAAAAGGCGAAAAACTAAAAGGTCGTGACAATATAATTAAAATTTAGCATTTGAACTTTACAAAAGTTTTAATTCTGATCATACCCTTAATCAAGCACAGATTATGAATATTCCGGGTTTATCCCACAAATTACATCAGAAGAGATCCATCTGGCACTGAACCAGGTGAAGGTTAGTAAAAATTCGGAAGATGATGGTATCAATATCGAGGCCCTCAGGGTTGGCGAATGTTTTCAACAGCATATTAGTTATGTCACATATAAGCGGTATGCAAATGACACGTTTCCAATTTTACCATCACACAAAATAAATGCAGTTTTAGACCACCTTAGTTCCATACATCTAAAATTTGTATGGAATTAAGGTGGTCAAAAAAATTACTATAATATTAGAGACATGGAACTCCTTAATTTTTCTAGTTTAAGGTCGTATGAGCAGAAGACCTTGGCAAGCAGCTTTTCAAATGCGGCAGATGCTACATCAATCCTACTGTTGATCTCAGCATCAAGGTCACACTTACATATAATAGTGCTCCCCGGATATCGAAATCTGTCGACCTGTTTCAGCACATCTTCACCAATCTTTATGGCCAGTGACTCGTGACCATGTGTGTCCAAGAACATCACTTCACTCTTCTTGTCACTGACATTCAGGCCAAACTTGCCACAAGCTTGATGCAAAACAGATATTAGCTGTTGAAGGCCCTTAGGGGATTCTGCTAAGAAACACAAGTCGTCTGCATATATGATCTCGGAGATCATTGCGTACGAGACTTTGCTACGAGCCTTAAATCTAGCTAAATTAAACAGACTGCTATCTGTTCGGAAACAGTTTTTAAGATATCCTTGACTACAACCGCAAAGTATAAAGCAAACAGTGTGGTTGCTAGAACTTACCCTTGTTTCACCCCACAAGTGACGGGGGAAAAATTCGGCTGATCGCTATCTATATTGACGCAGCATTGCATGTCGTCATACAGGAGCCTCAAAAGTCTTACAAACTTTTCCGTGCACCCCACTTTTCCTAGAACCATCTATAGCACTTCACGTGGTACACTGTCAAAAGCTTTTTCCAGGTCGACAAAGCAGAGATACAAATGACGTCCCTATTCTCTGATTTTCTCTTGTATTTGACGCACGAAAAATATGGCTTCACAAGGGCCACGTTCAGGTCAAAAGCAAAATTGGGTTTCGGGCAGAATGTTTGTGATAATAAGAACAATAGAGCCTATTATAACTGGATTTGAGGGCGTATTCCATTTTCCTCTTGCTTGAAGCCAGTAAAGATAATATTCCATCTTTTTTAGCGCTTCAAGCGCTTTAACAAATGTGCAGATTTATCAGTATCTGTGCAATCAGGTAAATGATTAAGTGGTGCAGTCATTAAAAATGCCAGATGTCAAAGCAGTGGGTTCAGAAGGATCCGCACTTATTAATGTTATCGGCCGTGAATTAATTACACTTTCGAATTGCGTTAGTACGTTTAACATTTCCTCATAGGTAAGAACTTGTGAACCGATATATTAAAAAGATAATCCCTAAAATGCCTTTACAAAAAATTTTATGTTTTCTCCGAAGTGCGGACTTCTAGGTGGATTTAATTTCCAAGTAATGCGATTTGCGGATAATTCACCTGACAAAGATTTATTATATTCATTGCAATTTAAAAACATAAATATCTGATAAGGCGTTTTTGGCACCTAAAAAGGTCTTAGCGCTGTCAGAATACATAGTCGAAACTGACCCACAGCGTGCGAGAAATCGTTTAAAAGCGGCTAAAAAATAACTTATACTCAGATCAGTTGTTAATTCAACGTGTACTACCATACAAACAAAAATGCAAAGATAAGAAACTCGCGTACGAACTCCGCGTTTTCTAAACGGAATGTGATAGTTTTTTTTAATGCGACTAGCGATAAATGTTTTGAATCTATGCGATGAAACGGTAATCCATTGTAAAGCTAACGTGAAGTAAGTGAAACAATATATTTGATCAATAGAATGACATTTTATAAGTGTCATTTACACGGCGGGCTAATTTTGCCATAAGCAAACATGCGTTAGCTTTAGCAAATATCATTTAGCGAAAGATTGGAATTTGGCGAATAATTTTAAGTTTTAAAACTTGCCTCCATCACCATGCGATACACATACACATACATGTTGACTTAGAATTGCCATGAGTGACCGCGGAATCCTGGGAGAAAGGTAACGATACAGAATAACAAAAATTATTTTTAAAAATCTGTTCATGCTCAATGGCGGCGGGAGTACAGGTTGGGGCGCATTGCACAACCTCGAGCCGCCAAATTTTTGGATAATGTCATCCAATCGCGATTCCTGTTTGCGACGCCTTAAGTGTAGGCATATGCGTATTATGTCGTTAATCCTCGACGGACAAGGGTCCAGAGGCTGGAGAGCGAGCGATGACAATTGCGACTGCACTCGTCTGGATGAAGCACATACAGGAAAGTGACACAGTCTTTTTTGTACAGTGGTCGAACAGTCGAGTTCATCCGACAAAGTATCAGTCAAAATGAGGTTATATAGATAAAAGAATGCCACTCCAAATGGCGCGAACACTTTAGAAAACTCTCAATAATCTCTTTAAAAAACTCAATAATCTAACCTTAGAGAAAACTATTTTATGCAATTATTAATTGCAAAAAATTATCGACAAGATAAGAAACAACGCACTGCGCTCCAAACCGCACATCACTGACGTGGCAAAAGCAGCTGCCCAGCTAGTGTAATTGGGCGGGCCATGTCAGCCGTATACCGAGCGACTTATCAACAATTACTGCCCCTCATTGCTTGTCCACAACAAAACCACGACGTGGCTGACCACGCAAACGATCTCGAGATGAGACGAACTCGTTTCTAAGTAATGGGCCGAGAAATACAAAGATAATATGGCATGAAAACGTAGAAGAAAGGCCTTAGTACAGGAGTGGTACAGTAATGACTGATTTAGATTAGAATTTAACCAAAAAAACCAAAAATAAAAAAGACTTCAAAATAAATGGGAACTTTAGGAAGATGATACGTAATATGGAAATTCAAGAAAATCAGGATAATCGTAGGTGTTGTGATAGTAACGTGTATCACTAATACTTATTTTCTTCACTGCCCCATGGTTGATCAAATTGTAGATAGCCTTTTTTGTGATCTATCTATAATAAGAATCTCATAGGACATCAGATAGGAACGAAGTTCCTTATTATAATTTTTTTAACGTTACGAATGTTTAATACCAGATACCCCTCTGCAACAGCCCACAAGGAACTTCGGGCCAAAAAAAATAAATGA
>JAOCPS010322819.1:0-12800 GCA_025505425.1 Graphium colonna | reverse complement strand
GCAGAGTGGCGGCCCGAGCCGAGGTTTCCCTAGGGAGCCCTCGAGCTAGCCACTCATAAACGAGGTTTAAGCCAGGCGCAGTAGGCGTCGGTCAAATCAAGTCCGTCGGATCTGCAGAGGCCCCTCAGGCCAGTAGTGATGATGCCCGCGACAAAAAAAAATCATCATAGTTTTTTATGTTGGATACTGAGTACTGTGGGAGAATGTATATTGGCTGCATAAGCGAATTTAAATGTAAAAAATCGATAGAGTACCGTAATTCAAAGCCACCATTTTTGTCACCCAATCGCGACATCTGTGAATAATATATATGGAAATATTTTCAATTGCTTGATATATGTAATAGATTTACCGCATATACAGATTTTTAAAACAAGATTTTTGTGTAAAAATAAAAAAGTGTACCTAACTTCAAAGTGAAAGCTAGATAAAAGCTACGCGATGGCCATCCACTAACTAACACGAACCTATTTTTTGACTTAGGCGTTCTAATTTGGTACAAAATCATTTAATTTCGTACAAAATCTTTACTTGGGTCTTATTAATTACGGTTCTCTATCGAATATTTATTTTTTTACATTGAAATTCGCTCATGCAGCCAATATACATTATTTTCACGTATTTTGATTAACATTTTAAAAATTAAACTCTCAAAAACTATGACTTTCCGCAAGTTGAAATTTTAGGAGTAGACTAACAAAATAAAAATTGCAACTCTCAAATCGATTGTATAGGTTAGCCATTTGATTTTTTATATAGAGCAAAAAAGTTTTATATTTGTAAAATATTTATGAACAAATATTGCTATACGATTGTTTATCATATAAATATTACCCTATTATATCAAATATCAGCATCAGGTTTCTATAGAATAATAGAAGTTTAAAAATAATATACAAAACTGAAACAATAATTTTTATGGACATTGTGTCCACGGAACATATACCAATCAAATGTCTGTGTCTTGTAACCAGGCCAGGAAAAAATCCAAAAAAAAATAATCAAATGCCTGTTATATCTGTCAATTTAACAGATGTTTTTGAAGTTATTAATTTATATTGCATATGCATATCTATTATCGATGTAGTTCGTTGTATTTGAATTGATAATTTGTAAAATTTAGACTTCATTATAGAAATGGTGCGGGCAGGGGTATTACCGCCATCGTATTCCGGTGAATATATCGCTAGTAACGCAAATCATGTAAAAATTGTTGAAGATGGATGGGAACATTTAAGTAACAAGGTACATGCTAATATTATAGAAGTTAATAGTTACCGCTATGTTTTTATGAACGTTCATAATATCTTTATTTCAGCTTATATTATATTTTTATAACACTCATACCTATATAATGTGCGTTTTTTATGGTCCACATCATATCTACCAATCGTTTCAACATAATCTTTTCATATCTGCTTTTCATTGACAATTTGTTTAGTGCAGAGTTTATATTATCTATTTTACACGCAGACTTACACTATTAAACAAAGCTTTTTCTAATTTAGTTATACATGGGTCTAATCAATTAACATTGTCTGTCAACTAAAAATATTGGCAACATCAAAACAGGAGGTGTCCTGTAAAGAAAAAATACCTAAAATATTCTATCATAAGAAACGCTAAATAATTAATCATTACAGATACTGTCCAGTATTGAGGTTAATGGACTACAGATGCCTGATACAGGGGCTGATGGAATCCATCCATCAAAAGATAATCCAAAAGCTGTAGACTGGATCTTTGTTACAGATGCCCTAAACTTTTGTTTTTGGTCTAAAAATAAAGATGAACAGTGGATTGTAAATGGCCACACAGGTTATTTTGCATTAGAGGCTGCCTTGAACAGGGCTATAAAGGTAGTTTTTTGCAAGGTTTAATTATAATTTTAACTATACTTTGTATATGAACCTATAACAGCTTTTAAAATGTTTTAAATATGGTTAGATATTATTGAGTATTTTATCTCAATTTATTATTTTTTTCTGAATCAGAATGGTGTTGATATAACAAACCCAGAATTTTATTCAAAAATATCCCTAGAAGAGCTCAAAGATGTTATGAAAGGTGATACTGATGTTCAAATCCCACTCTTAGACCAAAGGTTATCTGTACTGCATGAAGTTGGAAGAATTTTAATAGATAAATATAAAGGCACCTTTGAATCTTGTGTAAAGGAAGCTGATAAATCTGCAACAAGGCTGCTCCACATTGTTGTCAATAATTTCCCATGCTTTAGAGATGAAGCTATTTATAAAGGCAAAACTGTCTCTTTCTACAAAAGGGCGCAGATCTTAGTTGCAGACCTATGGAATTTTTTTGATGGTACTGGCTGGGGAGAATTTGATGACATAAGTAAGATGACAATGTTTGCAGACTATAGAGTACCTCAAGTGTTGGTGTATTTTGGTGTAATGAGGTATAGTGATCAGTTGATGAACATCTTAAAAAATGGTAAGTGGTTTCTGATTTTTTCCCTATTTTTCATGGAAGAGAAGGCAATCAAGTTATTTGCTCCCTAGGTTGTAAGGGATAACTACCAAACGTGAGCCAGTGCAATACCTAAGGAATTATATGGTATTTGCTGCTAAAAGGGCTGTTAAAAGCGCGCTCTTGTTCATTGTCACAAATTTGGGCTGTCTTAAGTCGTATGGAATGTAATGGGTGGTAATAGTGTCTCACTCTGCTTAGGGCGCCAAGATTTTTTTGAAATCAGTCAAATAATGGTATGTTCTCATATCAAATGTCAGTGCCAAAAAATCCAGCAGAGGCTGTGGCATTCATTTAGGGGTTTTAATTTTTGCCTGTTTTTTTTTGCAGTGAACACTTAAAGTCGTTTTTTCTGTGGTTTAAATATATAGGTATAAAATAGGTTCAATTTAGCCAACCCTGAGATTTTATTAAGAGAAGTACTGAGACAAGTTTGTTCTGGTTCTCTGTTTCTGAGTAAAATTTATGTTGCTGATGCAAAACATCATTGATGTAGAAATGGTATAGGCTATAGCACACTGCCATATGGGACACCAGAATTTGTTTCAGAATATGGAGGTAGTGTCAATATGGAACAGCCCCCAGCCTAACTACAGGGGATTGGGTGCACTTTCAAGGCTGGGACCTTTTCCTTTCCAATAAAAATGATAATATGCTAAAATATTCTAACTCTGTAGAAAATAGCCTGGGTAGGATAGTGGGAATTCTATGGAATTTTGACCTTGATTTATGGACTACAAGGGAGAAAAGTATAGTACTATTAAGACAATTTATATGTTAATCGAATATTTATCTTTGCTAGATGTCCTCCTTGAGAGCGGATCGGAAGAGGAAGTGGAAATTCGCGGTTGCTCCATTCATGCGGTGGAATTGTTAAAGAAGAAAATTGAAGAAAAAATAAAGGAGAAAGGACTAAATGTGGAAGTGCCTAACTCTAGCCTTATTGACTATTTTCTATGGTGTTATAGAAGAAAATATGCGAAAGAAGTCGAATGCATTCCATATCATAAAACTTTAGGTATTTATTACTGAAAAATATATATTTTTTTTTTAATTTTTTGACATTCAAAATATACTTTTAATGTTTTGGATATTGTAAACATGTTGACCTAATATATGTCCATTATACAATATATTTTTAAAACTTTATTAAACTGTTTTAACAAATATGTATATAATATAACTATTGTTACAGTTATTTTATTTTTTAATATTACATATATACAATGTATCATTTCATATCAAAATCCGAAAGTAAAGCTGTTTACTTCATAACAATATTTTAATATTTACATAAAGAATTTTTATTATATTAATATTAATATAATAAAGCAAAATCTTTCAACACCTTTTAAAAAAAATAGAACAGACAGTGGAGTTAAAAATTGGCATAGGTAAAATTTATACAGAGAAGAAATGCTAATATTTAAAAGTTAATATTTTTATATAATATGCTTTAGAATTTTTTTCTTTAATACAAAAAAAAATTGACATGCGTGACATTCAATAAAAAATGCATAGCAAATATTTATATGTATAAGCATTTAGCGGTCAAGCATTTAATAGCCATATGTATAAGCATCCATGTTATGATAAATCTTTGTTTTATTTTCCACTGTCATAGTGGTCTATGAATAGATAATCTTAACATCAGCTGTGGTATTCTCCACTTGGTCACTGTTTTGTAGTGTTCCTATTTATTTTAATTAGAACATCTATTTTCTTTTAAAAGAAATCATCATCCCAAAGGAAAGTACGGGTGTGTTAATATATTCGCGTAAGGGTAAAAAAGTTTCGAAGACAAAATACATCCCTGAGGAACACCTTAAATAAATTTCTTTTGTGGTATATTGCAAGAATGAAACTTATGCAACTAAAGGTCTATAAAAAAAATTTGGTTTTGAAGACTAGACAATATTATGAATGATATACTCTCGTTTAATCAGCAGTTTTTGACGTTAAGTAATTTTATTTCCTACAATGCCTTTCAATCATCGATCAGTCATACAATAGTGAGTCACAATTAACGTGATTTCATTTCACAATTTCATTTTGACAGTCATCTGATAAAAGTAATACTGTGAAGGTTTGAAAAATGTTGGAAACAAGATACGCGTGTTAATCCATACTTGGAAAACTAGCTGTGCTTTGATGTCTACCATTATTCATGGGCGTATATAGATGGAGGTCCGGGTAGGCCGTGCCACCCCAGAATGTAATATTACTGTTATTTTAAATTCTAGGCGGGAACCTTAAGAAATTTTATTGTAGGGGCCTAACCCCCCCTGCAAAATACGTCTAGATACGCTCATGCCCTTATTTAATATACGAATGTGAATGTGTGGGTGTGTTACTAGAAAATCACTTTTTAGCCTTAAAATTTTATTTTTAACCGATTTGCCTAATTTTTCACAGATTTGTCATCAAGCATCGAAAATTGTACATTTCTCGGTTTCATAGTTTTCTTCACGTATATCTTCAATTTTTATGATATCTGGTTTCTTTTGAGTCCGTTTATTATTCTTAGAAAGTCACATTAAAGGACTGTTAAAATTTTATAGCAGACATACGAGGTGGTTGACGATGGTGGTACAATGAAATACTATAATTTGTTATTATATATATTAAGTATCGTTACGGAATGTTTATAACTTTAGGATACACATTTCGAGGTTCTAGTATAGCTTCAATAAAAAGGTAACATTTATATTATTAACAATTTACACATTTGTAAATCTATCACACAATTAAGGTTCTTATAATAAGTGTGATGGTAATCTTATTGCACTTAAGTACATAAATGTAATAAACCATTATATATCTACGATTATGAACACGACACAACCCATGGAGAATAGTTCAAGATACCTATTAACCGATTATTACAGAAATTACTCACAACTTTGGCATTAGCTAAATACACGAATAATGATTACAAAATGGCACTTAATATTTACATTGTAACCTAATAATGGACATAAATAAGTACTAATGCAATGAATGTGACCTTCCGATGAAACCGTAAAATGAAAATTACCTACGAAAAACCGCTTATGTTATAAATGGTCCATAACAGTTCCCTAACCCTTTCCTTATTCGCCATTAAAATAAAATAACTTCGTTTTTATTAATTTACCTAATTCTACTACAGTCCAAGCTGCCTTCTCGGTGTGAGTTAACGAAAACAGATGCGTAATTAGCATCGTCGTCAAAGTATTTATTTCGTTTAAATTATTAAATATTTGTGACCAGATTACTGTACCTATCTACGAATTGGTTTACAAGTTGTAAATCAATTGTAGTTGACATGTAATTGCATTTAATACACAAGTCACTGATAGCGTAACTTGTAAGTTTGATTATGATAATTTTTAATATAATAACTCTAAATTAAATTTTAAAAGGACACTTGAATAATCACATGTCTAGATAACTTTTGCAAAGATCTTTTATAGAACGATTAATAAAAACGGAATAATTAATCGTACAGCATATCATAATATATCAATAAATATCACATTCGAAATTGCGGATCTAATCAGCATATAGCAACACAGTCGACTTTACAGCCATTGATTGAAATAACGAATTATTTGCTGCTAAATTTGGATTTAAGACTTTCAAAAAATGCCAGTTTGGTTTTTATAGTGCCGGGTTCAGGTACAGGGCTGCCGGGTCTACTGGATTCCTTCGATACTTCTTCGATTCCTTCGGGAATGTCTTTCGAGCCACCTGGAACTGTCAGCGGGGTTGCCATAGACAATTTAAGCTCTTCCCGGAACTCCCTAGAGATGCTTCGTGCAGTTAGGCTGTGCATATAGACAAGCTTGTTACTCTGCTTGTCAGCCTTCTCGTCCAGATTCAGCATATTGTCCTTGCTTTTCCTCCGTCTGACGTACTGTTGCGGTGGCTGTAATAATGTTATTATTAAATAAAAATCATGACTCAATTACGGCCACGGCGTTCAATCTACTCGGAGATCTACGAACTGCGTAGGAGATATTATAGTACACAAGTATACGCGCAAACATGGGTGCATTCCCGGTTCTTTTACTCTCATAGACCGATGGGACGGCTGGAGAGGAGTCAGTCGCAGGACCGACTTTTTATATGCCCATCCGATGACGGCCATCCCGCAATGCCCTTACCCAACCAAGATACAACAACACGAAGTTATTGTTATCCAATGGGATTCGAACCCAAGACCTCTGGCAAGGGCTTAAGCCACAAGGCTGTGGAGGCGGTTTCATTATGGACGACTGAAATAGTGATATCGTGTTACGAATTTAATTAAAACACCTTTAATAAAAAAAATAAGAAATCTATTCATAGAATATGTATTTTTATGTTCTTGCGTCCAATTTATCTACGACTAGTTCATAGCAGATCAATTACACAGTTGGTAAGATTATTTAAAACCGATCTCTCCGAAACTAGGTAAGAACGGCTCATAAGTATGGAATGCGTTGGCAAACAGCTGGGACCTTTACATGTCTACGAATGTCAGTCTTAAGTCCACTACGAATGAATCATCTCACTTGTCAAGTAATCGGATGACCATCTTTTACAAAACTAGGAGTCTCAAAGTTATTGAATGGCGAGAGATTTAAGCCATTCGATCCGGGTTTATTGAATACTGCAATATTTTGAAGCAGGTGAAATTAGGCGTCAGCGTGTTTGCTATGTGCAGTTTTTATCTGATGTGTGGAGTACCTAAAACGTATTTTGGCTATGGGTGTATTTTTATTTTGATGACAGATAACAGTATTCAATACTATATTATATAAATAAATGTTCAATTTATAATAAGTAACAGGCAAATTTTAGAAAATAATTCTAGAAACAAAATCCTTCAAAGCGAAAGTATTACAGCAAGATAAAATTTTAAATTGTTTATCTCAGTTGATAATATGCAAATACAACAGAATACGTAAATACCCGTGATAAAAGCGTTACGCGTGAGAATTGTTAATCGACAGTACCTTGATTGGTTCATTCAGATTCTCCATGCTAACAAACTTCTTGGCCAGTTCCTTAACTTTAGGCAGCTGTGTTATTATTTCTTCGATGTCGCTGATTTTCGATACACTATCGTTATGAGTTTTCGCGTCATCTATCACTACAGTCGCTGATTCAGCGACGTTTTTCGGACTGAATATGTTTGCTTCGCAGAGATCTTTATCTGACGTTTTGGCATCGCACTCATCGGTTCTCTCGTATCTCGGCGATAGCTTATCTTCGGGCTTGCACTTCACAATTTCCCCAGTCTGTACGTTGTATATTTTGATAGAATCTTCCAAGCTGCTAGTGCTAAGATAGGAGTTCTCTATGTTGGGTTCATCTGGTGACTTTAGAATTTCTTGATCGTCTGTTTTAGCCAGATCGTCTATTTCAGTTTTAGCTTCCTCCGTTTGTATTGTTAATGGAATTAAGATTGATTCCGCTTTGTATGCCGATTGTAAGATTTCTTCAAACTTTTCGTCCGTGTCGTCATCTACAAAAGCTGGTTTGGCTTCGAAAAGCGCATGCTCGTTGGCGTCTTCGTATTCTATCAGTATTTCGTCTTTGTTGTTGGCCGTGGTCGTAATTGAAGCCGGAGTTTCGTCTTTCCCAGCGAATTTGGTGTAGTGCTGGTTGGTAGCGATGTTCGTGATTTGCTTTATCAATAGTCCCTGAAATATTGACAACGGTAAAGCAATCGAGTGCGATTGATGATTGTGGTGGGGTTTATGCATAGCAATTTTTTTCATTTCAAGTTATTAAAAAAATCTCAAACATATCTATGTTAAGAATCTATTTAAACTGATAAAATGTTAATCAAATTGAGCTAAAAATATTTAAAACAAAGTTTTTGCACACGCGTGATTAGAAAAAAAATGTGCATTAATAAAGTTATCTGATCTATCATTACAATTTAGTATCATTAAAATCAAACGAGATGTTGAAAATGGCGATGGCGGTGATGGGTCGAATGGGGAGGCATGCGGTGAAAGCGTATGTGACAGCTGCGGGGGAAGATGGCCGACGTGAGACAGTTGGACAGACCCGGTTAGTTCACTCGCAAGCCGTGCGGTTAGTTAGACAACAATTCATTCACCGTATTCTTAACACTCACCACTAATCGCACTGAGGGTTACCGTAGTGGTGTTACTGTAAACTCAACCGGGGAAGGACACAAACTATTAGTGCGTTCGTACACTTTGCAAGAGTCGAGTTTTTTAGTGCACAGTGCTGTTAGTCCGCGTTTTTCTTTCACACATTTTTAGTTCACACGTTTCACATGCTCGTTTCTCACACTGAGACAGACCAACTGCGTGGAATACGAAGATATTCGCATATATTAATGGCAACCGGTAATGGGTGGGTTCCGTCGTTGTGTCTGTCGGGGTGACGGATTGTTATGTATCGTGACGTCACTGTTATAGGTAACACTGAGATTCAAACGTCTATAGGGGGTAGAGGATATGTTTAGTTCTATCTAATTGGCGTTTTTGGAATCAGAGGGGGAGTTTAGTCCTAACTACGTTCTGCTCGGAGCGAGTCAGTATTCACCATAGGTCGTTTCGGAAGGCGTGGGTCAGCCTGAGGCTGCCGAAGGTGTGTGCGAGGGCGGGGCGCCGCTTGGGGCGGAGGGGCGCGTCCGAGCGCAGGCTGGAGTACGGCTGGAAGAGCTCCTCCGTCACTTGGGGCACGGAGGGGATGCGGAGCCTAACGATATCGTCGTTTCTTTCGCTGTCGTCTGCCGGTGGAGGGGGTGCGCGGGGGCTTACGTTGGGCGGAGGGGGCGCGAGGGGGGGTTCGAAGATGGGGTTGACGGCGAAGTGGGGGCTGGCGTTGCGCGGCCGCAGGGTGGCGCGCGCGATGCTGCGCCTTAAGGCCGCTGCCTCCAGCTCGCTCAGTTGGCCACTTACAGGCGAGAGCGAATCGGGGCTGTCGCGCGGCGACATGTGTCCTGGATCCCGACCGCCTCGCGACGCGGTGGCCTCTCTCACGTAGTAGTCCCTGCCGTAGCTGTAACATAAGTAAAGTACAGTGCTTGCTGTGGTACCAGATGTTGCCTGAATAAGTTCATTTAGCCCGGAGCTATGGAGACAGTTGGTAATAAATTAGTTCAGCGCTTGCTGTGGTTATATCCCAGGTTGTCTTCACCGGAACAATAGAAAGGTCTGTATAATAGATGAGTTAACAATCTTTTCCCTCGTAACCTAAAAACTACAGGGTTACCTCACAAAATCTTTAAAATTCTGTCTCGTACATTTAAGGGAATTATGCACAACAAACATTCCAAAAAGTACTTCTGTCTGCATTTCTTCCAGCAATAACTTTGCTCTCTCTTAGATTATTTTTTTTACATTAAACTATAGTTTAAAAGACCATATACTAAGGATACGACGAAATTTAGTTAAAATACTGAAAAATCACAGAAAAAAATACGTACCGCTTGAAAGGAGAAGTTTTTTCTGTGCGTAAATGATTGCCTTTTTCAGGTGTTGGACTCCTTCCGTTCCGAGTTTTGGTATCGATCTCTTCATTTAAACTCATCGATTGAGTTAGTTTTTGAATGTTTTCCGTTTGTGTTTCTGTTGCTTGTTCTCCATTAAGTTTTCCCTCTATAATTTCTTTGTCTTCTTTCAATGCGTTGGCTTTGCGTGTGGGCGTTTGTGGGACATCTATATCATCTTTCCTAGAAGTTAGCGAGTCAAATAGCGACGATGTGCTTTTGACGGACAAACGTTTCTGTATGGCCTCAGGTGAGTACGGATTGTTTGGCATTTCTACGTAGTTCAACCATTTCTTGCGTTCGCGGTACGCTATTGAACCTGTTGGAAGATATTTTGTAGGAATAGTTGTTTATAATAAAGCGTACAATTTGGTTTTGTTTTTATTTAGAAGTCCCCCTAAAATAGGTAGTAGCCGAGAGATTTCATCATTCAAATCCAAGGGTTTTAGTCCCAAACTTTCAACACTGACAACCATAGATAATTTTACTTCTTATTTAGAAACAGATAATTGATATAATATTGTTCTATAATAGTGCTCACCTGGTATCAAATCATCTTCATTGTGCTGCTCGTTTTCGGCACACCTAAAAAGAAAAATTACAGATTAGTAAGGCTCATGAAAACCATATAACAAAATTGCATAACTATAACTTACTCCTTTGATTCTTCATCGAAATGTTTCTTCTCTTCATTGTGATGTTTGTTGTCATTACTATATCCCTTTCGTAGACTGTCTGCGTATCTCTGGACTGGGACAGCGACTGTCTCTTCATATTCGCCCACTCGCTCGTGGCGGCTTAGAGTGTTTGTGCCTGTGCCATCTATGATAATACACACAAAATATTTTTTAACTAATTCAATTTTAATATCGATATTTAAGTTACATATTTGTTATTTTACGTTAAATGATTTGGGTGAGTTTAATGTTCATGGTATCAATGTATCTTAAATTGCAGTTTATTTTTTAGTAGAATAAGACACAATGGTTCTTATAAGAATAGGCCCAATTTTTTAAATTATTGTGTGCACGAACAGTTTATATTGATTCAGATAAAATATATTATTTTAAGGGATAGCAATATATTTTATCAATCAGCAAAACTTTTTTATAATTAATTAGAAAATTAATTTTCGGATAAAATGGACCGTACCTGAAAAACTCTTTGCATTTGAAACATGATCCACTTCATCCAGACTGTCGTGTGCCATGGCCGGTGTGGGTTCCAAATCTATCAGCTGGCCTATTTGGTTGCCGTGGAAGATCGATCTGTGTATTTCTTCATTGAGATTAAACTCTGCTTTTGGTGGTGGTCCGCTGTCTACATCCAGCAATAGTATAGAATCTTTTGTCTGGTCAGTGATGTCATTTGCCGTCTTCTTATTGTCTTCATTATTAACATCCATATTTCGTGCATCGATGATTTCATCATCTTTGCAATCTTCATACAATTTCTCAAACTCTTCTGATCCGTCAAAGATCATGAGGCTGTCCGGTTCATAATCATCTGTCAGGACCTCGTCTAGTTTTGGTTTTCCGCCAATCACGTGTTTCGAGTCTAAGACTTTTTTCATGTCACTTTTGTACTCCATTTGCTCTTCCGTGTCACTGGCGTTGTCTGATAGATCTGTTGTGTCGTCAGCATCTCTGTCGCCGATTAGGGCGCGATATTCTGTGTTTGAATTTGGAACTAGCATCGGCACTGGCACTGATTGTGTAGTTTTGATCTTCTTCTTTTGGAACAGCCAGTTCTCTTCCCACGAACCGTCGGCGGCCTGTATATCGCTGCTCGATATCTCATCGAAGTCTCGTTCTTCGTTATCTGAGAGAATAAGGGTTGCAAAGTTTTTATATTTATGAATTTACATAATTACTGATTTTAGCCATTTGTAATTATTAAAACAAAAAAGTTTCCATATATTTTTGATCATTATTTTTTTTAATGTTCAAACACATATAAGGGAAAGAATCCCAGTAATAAGTATACGCTTTTTGGTAGCAATATTTTTAATTACATTTTAACTATATGATTAAAGGCGCAGATCTTAATTTTTACTAGAAATAATTTTTAAAGTTAAAACTTTAAAAATAAAAAAAAAATGTCAATAATTTTAAAAGGTTAGTTTTTTTGCAATTTCCATCACGTATCATTATTCCTATTATCGTTATCATTACATTACTAATTTGTTCTAAGTAATATTTCATGACCAATCCCATTTTACTTGTAACGTTTGATGACCAAAGTACAGATAGGATATCGTAAATCCTATCTGTATTTGTCATTACCTATATATAATTTTTGAATAATAATAACATAATAGTATCATTTATTTGCATAAATCATGGTATTTAAAATATGTTACAAATAGTTGGATCAGCGTGTCTTGTCACAATGAAAAAAATAGACAATAAAAATTTTACTACAATATTTTATACAAAAATTCATCAACATTATAAAAATTCTTATCAACTAGCCAATGATAAAATTTAATTTTAAATAGCCTACTACTTAACATTTTAAGTTCATTCGGTATTTTGTTATATATTTGCACACACATAAAAAAAACAACTTTTACCATATTTTTGCATTCTGGGATTGGCACTAAGTACAAGTCTATTTGGGTCACGCCGTTTTCTAGGATTCACCTCATCGGCTGTATAAAACAAGTTTTTGTGTTTCCGAACAAATACACCTATTTCATATATATAAAAATACATTTGTGTATGAAGTAGTTTTTTTTTTATTTATGGAAAGGAAGACAAACGAGCAGACGGTTCACCTGATGGTAAGTGATCCCGTCGCCCATGGA
>JAOCPS010322708.1:0-12801 GCA_025505425.1 Graphium colonna | reverse complement strand
ATATACATTTTTGATATTTTGGTAGTGAATACTCAAATACTTGTACTCTCAAAATATACAATTATGGTTTGTGTATAATACGTTAAATCGCAATAGAAAAAACATATTTAATAAAACTGTCCTAGGTGTAACAGCTTCTCTCATAGGTGCAATTATTAAGCAGTTCCTAGCATTAATGTCATAAGTTAAACAAAAGACTTAATATGATAGTATAAATTATATATCTACGATATAAAAACACCTGAGTAAACCTGAGACATTTAAAATTGGGGATTCTGAATTCAAATTAAGTTTGCCACATTCCATACAAGGTGATATATCAAGTTAAATATAAACATTTGCCTTTTATACTTGTACTCATGTTCACAATATTTCGCGGGAATGCTTTCATGGGATACCATCTATTCCCACGAAATATTATGGATACGAATATCATACATGTCTGTACGTAAACTGTTTATTCTACAATGTATACTTAGACTCCACTGTTGTTTTAAATTTGTCCCAATATTCTATAAAGTCAAAAGAAAATCTTAAAGTTTTTTATATTGGGACAACCTTTTTCTTTCATCGTTTCTACTGCTTTTTGGCACCAAATCCTTACAATAATCTCCATAAAACACATGCACATTTTTGTCCATGCATTTGAATTTATAATTATAATGTAACCTAGTCTTATGATGTGCTATTCAAATCTCTGCAAGACAGATGACTAACCTTGCAGAGTCGACGAGGACCATGTTATTGATTTCTTTAATTGCAGTAGCAAAGCATGTTAAAAACATTTTATTTGGATTGCTACAATGAAAACGGACAAATGATTCTTGTTATGTTTCTTCAAATGAAAAGTAAAAGACTTTTCATTTGAAGAAACAAAAAGTTCAGTTAAAGTTCTAATTTTATTTCATACAAATACATAACCCAAATAATATAGGACTACTCATGATTATTATTCATCTTTTTTTATCAATTTATTGTTTTACAACAAAAATATTTACAAAGCAATATAACTAATCTTACTACAATAATGAAATAATCCTACTCCTCGCGGCATAGTGCCAAAAACGCTGGCTGCAATTTCTTAGTAAAGAACCAGCCCTCTTGTTGCCAGTTACAACAATATTTTATGAAATAGCTCTTTATAAAATTGTTTGGTCCTTGGACCCCATGGACCTACCGTCTCCATAGCAAGTGTCACAGACAAATAGACCGTACTGATAGACTCATATTCTTTCAGCTTGACATAGTTAAACACAATCTTTAAGGTAGGTAAATAATTAAAAAACAATAAAAACAGAATTTCAAAAAGTACCATAACTTAATTATACGAGTATCCTAATTACGACAAAGCATAGCCATACAAATTGACATTTTTTATTATTTTGTAATTTTAAATGAAAGAAAGAATAGTGATATAAAAGTTAGAATGTTTGGGTTCACATGGCTGACTATTAGTATGGTTTCATGCGTATCTTAGCAAAAGACCTCAATCTGTCATAGTTAATGATTTTAAATGTGTTATCTACTATGCTCGATCAGGAGTTCCTCAAAGATCACATCTTAGGCCTTTGCTATTTACAATTTTTATAAATGACATTACTTCCCAAATAAATAATTCCACATTTGCGCTGTTTGCAGATGAGCTCAAAATTTATCGTCCTATTGACACTTATTTTTTTTATAGAAAGGAAGACAAACGAGGAGGCGTTTCACCTGATGTTAAGTGATTCCGTCGCCCATGGACACACGCAGCATTCGGAGAATTGCGAGTGTGTTGTCAACCTGGGAAATTGTATAGGATAGGTTTAGTGGATAGGATGGGGCGGGATAAAGGATTTGGAAGGGATAAGAAAAGGGTAGACATGGGCATCCGGTATCTCCAAAGTATGCATACTTTATTTTATGCCGGCTTTGTAAACGGCGGTGGTACTTTCCCGAGCGAGCATGGCCGTACAAGTGCAGCAAAAGCTGTAAAAGGATGTTATGCTCTACCACCTGAAAATTCTTATGATGAATTGCTACAATAAGATTAAAATAATATTAAGTTATCATACAACCTCAAAAGCATGACCCTAATTGCTAATAAATTCTATTACACAAAATATACTAATAAAAACCTATTAATTTAACCAACCTCGTAGATGAAAACAATCTAACATAACTTAATGAAATACGATACATTGGCGTCATTACAGATGGCAATTAAAATTTATTCCGCATATCAATAATATCATAAGTTAACCTGTCAAAATGCTTTTTAAAAAAACTGTAAAGGTTTTAAAGCTGAAACTAAAATTAGTTTTTTTAACGCTCTTGTACATCATGGAATCCTACGTTGGCCGTAATGTTTCTATTTTACTTTAATAAAATAGAAATATTACGCATAATCTATGGAGGGTTATGACGTTTTATTTTTATGTAAAACTGCTAACAATTTTATTCAATGCGATTATATTATAGAAAAATTTTGCATCTGTGTACTCTATAAATTCCTCCGATATCCTTTAACAAATATATTTTATAATCCCCGATATAAAACAAATATTGGAAAACGTTCTCTTATAGTAAAAAAATGAATGTAATATAATGAAATAAATAAGGCACTGTCAAGTTTAAGCATTTTTTGTGACCCTCTGCCACAATTCAAAAGTTATTCAATTTATTGATTTCGAATTTGTATTCTCCTTTTTTCTTTTCTTAGTATATATTTTAATTGAATGTAGTTAAGATTATACTTATTTCATTGTTCATATTAAAAAGTGTTTTTTTTAATAGATATGTATTTTATATTTTAGGCTAAAGCATGCAAAACCACCTGTAATGTAAAACATTCCTGTCAATGTTGTGTACATATGTAATTGGTACTAACATCGGACTAAATACAGATGTAAAAAAGTGTGACGACAACATTTAATGTGAGAATTGTTGATGTACATGTTGAATAAATAAATGAAATGAAACAAATATCAAACAGTTCAACGATATGATCAAGTCTGTTGTTGTTTGTGCTACTATTTTTAATAAGGCGCATCGTAATAACAATGTAATGTTTTCAATGATTTATAACAAGTCCGAACAAAATAACTGTATTCAACAAAACAGCTATTTGCCCATCAAACTACGTAATGTATTTGAATTATTTTAACGTCGAAATTGTAATGCTGTAGATTGTATTATTTCCTTATATACATTCATTATGTTTAACTAATTGTTTAAATAAAAACCACCAGACAGCGTGAATAATTTAAACGCACAAATTTTAAATGTAAGATGAATCATTTTAATTTAAAACAATTTTGTACGTTTCATTGATTTTGTTGTTTTTTTATTTCAGTTCCAGATGTTATAAACATGATACTAAAGTCTAATAGTGAATAATTAACGCCTTTCTTGTATATTATATTTTTTATTAATATAGCTAGGTGTATATAAGACATATCATAAGCATAAAGATGTATGTATTCATCATCATCACTATAATCAGCCCGCGTCCATCCATTGCTAGGTATGGGCTTTGGTGGCCTTCTCCTTTACTTCTTTCTTCGTGAAGCCACCATTAAGTCACAGCCTTCGAACTGCTCTCGTCTATCCTCCTCGCTAAACGCCTCGCCCACTGCCATTTCAGCTGGTCTATTCGCTTGCCAACATCGACCACTTTCGTTCTACGACGGTTCTAAATGTCAGGTACATGGTCGATGAGCGATATTTCTAACATGTCGCGTTCTAATGCTCTTTATGCAATTTTTATTTGATGTATTATCTCCTTAGTGAGCGACGTTATGGTTCAAAGGCTTATATAAGAACGAGTAAGACGCATTGGTTGTATCTTTTGGTCTTCAGGCATTAAGGGAATCCAGACTTGAACCCATACTCAAGTTTGCTGTAAGCTGCCCTATCTGGTTAGATGCCCCTAGCGATTTCTGCAGCAAGGGACAAAAGGATAAAGGACGTCCAAGATAAACGTAATCCTTCACCACCTCCAGTTGCGTATTTTCGACTAGTAGTTTACATGTAAGATTCCTCGTCATCTTGGCCTTTTACATGTTCATTCTTAAGTCTATTCCTAAGAGATTCATCGTGTAATTCATTAAGCATGCATTAGAGATCTGCAGTTCTCTCAAGTATAAGATCGTTGGCCAACCAGAGATATAGAAGACGCTTCTCGTTGATACTGAGATCTCTTTCATTTTAATCTAGTACCTTCATCTTCTCAGGTTTTTAGTTTTAATGTTGGTAAATAATATCACCCTGTCGAATTCCTCTTTAGATAGTCACCGTGTGTTTCTGCATACTTACTCGCACGTTGGCGCCACTCTAGAGGTTCTTGCAAATATCTACGAATTACCTTTCAACACCACACCGGTTCAGAGAGTAAAACACAGTCCAGACAACCGGTGTAGAGAGTAAAACACGAAAGACGAAATCTTTTTTGTAGTCAATGAAATCGAGACGCAGACCCTGATTGTAATCTCTGCATGTTTCCATAACATGTATGTAGTCGATAGATGTGTTACAATAGGTAATGTGCGTAATTTTTTGTCTTATAATAACTAAATATATTATAACTGTGTCCGTGAGATACATAAAATTAAGTCGTACGTCTCTTTTTACATATCACAATGACATGACACATAAACATCTATACGTCAAGCGATTTTTCATATCATGATGATTCAAAGTGTGACATTTATTAAATTACGATAAAATAATCGAATTTCGACGATTGCGGGATTTCTTGTAATAATATTTTAAATTGCTGAAATTGCTAGTGATAGATAGCCGTTGACATGATCAAGTGCAAAAAATGGGATTTTATTTTAAATGTAAAAGTTAAAATTTAAATGTACATAAAGAGTAAATTTTAAACACAACAACGAAAACCTTTAAACCACGAAAAGCGGAAAAAAATCGTGTTTTGTGTACAGTAAAAATAAGAATTGATTGAAGATTAAGATTTGAAAAATCGATACGGGTCTTAAGTTTTATAATTCATGTAAAAAATATAAAAATAGTCCTGTAATTATATTTTATAAGAAATATTACAAAGCGGTTACAGTATTTTCAAAACATGACAATATACTAAACCCAAAGAACTTTTATCATAATCTTTACGGTTATTAGCTTGTATTATATGGTATACATAAAATATCTATATGTGGTATCATTATTTTGTACAAAAAAAGTTGTCTCAACTTTTAATGTGTTAACGCAAATTGTTTGTTTTGGAACTCCATCGAGACGTGATTAAATCCGCAATGCAACAATAGTTTTGTTTTATAAATACATGGCAGATATAAAAATTTAATTAGGAAAAGCGATATCTGAGGTCACTACGTAACCTAACAACAGAAATTTTCACGTCGAGATATTTTTTTCTCGTTTGTAATTTTTTAAAAATATTATTTTTTTCTCAAACAAAACAAACATTCAGCTTAAATAAATATATTTCTACAGTAAGGAAAACATCATGAGGTAACCTGCATATTTAAGAAATAATATTTTTTATGTAGTGAAGTGAAGTTCGCCAATCCGCACTTGGACTGGGTGCACTGTGCACTGATCACTGGTATTGATACCAGTGGTCCCCAAACCTATTTGGTCTACGACACACTTTTTATAAAAAAAAGTATCTAGCGAACCAACTAAAAATTTACAATCTTCTAAAGTAACAATACTATCTGAAAGAGCGCTAAAGCCCAATTTTAACCACTGTATTGAATAAACGTGAGAGGGGGCGCTAGCGCCTACTTGGGGAACCACGGATCTATGCCCTCGGACACGAGGTGGCCTTTGCCCAGCAGTTGGAAAATTTTAGAATATGATATAACCAATAAAATAACTAAAGTGAAACAGGAACATAAGGAAAGTATATTATCATAGCTGGTTCCTCTTGTTAAAATATTAATGTCTTGTTAAATAACATAAATTACGTTTTTATAGGAACAACGAGATTAAGGTCAAATGAGAACCAAATATTGTTTAGAAAGTTATTTTTTTACAGAAAAATATCTTACATGCTCTACGTACTTAGTTTAGTCAAATGGGTACATACGATTCCCTCAGACTATGTTGACTTAAAAAAAATATGTGCCCCTAGCATTTTACTTATATCTTCTTCTCTCTTTACTTCCCAATACTAAATATCTCCCTATCTCCTAATATAAATAATAACTTTAAAAACCATCCATCTCTACACCAATTTTAACGTGACAATAGGTGTAGAAACGGTGAAGTACGAGCCCGGACGGACAAACGAACAGACATGACAAAACTATAAGGGTTTCCTAGTAGACTACGGAACTCTAAAAATTATGAAACCGATATAGGAAATACCCAATTATCCGGCTTTCAGAATACGAATTCGCGACTAACCGGACTACCAACCACGATCATTAACGTAATGTAGTCAAATAGATATATGCCAATAGCGCCCCGTCAAAAATGGCAATATTCGCCATGCGCGTATATTTGAAAATGTATCTCTTAATGATTTTAAACAGTTTTTTTTAATAATTATTGTTAATTGGTACACACAATTACAGAACATAGATCATTCGAAACCCTATAGCCTATGATAATTTAAAAGTGTGTTACAGGCTATAGCATCATCCCCTTTGGCTCTAATAATACAAATTGCAATTACACTTTAGTTAAAAATATATTAAGTAATGTAAGTAAAACTAAATCAAAAAAGTTATTGAAAACAAAAAAAAACTAGAAAAGCTGTATAGTTTACAAAAAAAGGTTTAAAATTTTATTAATGGCAGAGAAATTACTATAAAGTAAAGAACACATATAAAATTCAACTTTTTTTCGCTAGCTTTTCTTGTGGAGTTGGAACATCGCCGATCCAGAAGACAAATGAGTGTAATATTACAAATAGTATGAAATTACTCATATATAATAATATTTAACACTAATATAAAAATATTGGCACAGTTACTTAAAAGAAAAACGCTTGTGACACATTTTTTCCGCATTTCCATTTAAAAAAACAAAACACTTAACCAATTTTCTGAAAATTATATGAGACTTTTTCGGAAGTATATCCTTTCAAGAATTTTTAAAATCGGTTGATAAATGACAGTGTTTTTTCCCAAACATATAAAGAAATAGAAATATCTGAACTGATTACTTCCTTCTTTTGTTTTTTGTTGTTTGTTTTTTCACTAAATTGGTTCAAAATATTTATTTGAGTACCAAAACCTGCAGGTATGTCAAGTACATTTCCATTTTCTCTTTACCCCTAATTTTATCTAACAATAATCTTGTTTCCTTGTGACGACAAAAAAGTATGAAAACGGAACCAGATAGTTCCTTGCAGTGCATGATAAGCCGTTCGTATATTTGTTTTTGTACAGCAATTTCTATTTTATTTATTATAAACTATATATCATTGATGAGCCCGTAAGTATTAATAAAATATTAATCAAAATCAATACATTTAAATTTAACATTTAAAAATATTTTCGATATATTCTGAAACAAAACTAAGTAATTAAACCCAATTTATTAATGTAATAATTATTTACACATAAAACAGTGAAACCAACTTCAAGTCTCAAAACTGAACGTTCTTCAAACAAATTTTTTTTGATTTTTGATTTATAAAAGAATTGGGTAGCGATTTTCATAAAAATTATAAGTGACCTCGTGACCTTTCAATTAAAAAACTTTTTGAAAATCGGCATTAAATTTATCAATGATATTATGTATAAAGCGCACAATTTTTGAATATTTTTATATTATTATGTTAGTTATTCTGGACAAGGACACAACACAAGGAACCACCGTTATATCTAAGCCAGAGATCCTCGCTGAAGTTGAAAAATTCTATGGGGAACTCTATACTTCCCAAATACCACCACCTGACTCACACCACGCGGATGGTCTCCGTGCCGGACTACTAGTCCACATATCAGGCGAGCTTCCCGTCATCGAGATGAGCGAGGTTTATTTGGCCCTCAGACAACTTACGAACAACAAAGCTCCGGGAGGAGACGGAATAACAACAGAGTTATTAAAAGCAGGAGGCAAACCTACATTGGTTGAGCTAGCGAAGCTCTTCAATTCCGTCCTCCAGAACGGCATTATACTGGAGGCTTTATTGTTTTTTAAGAAAGGTTTTAAGACGATGCTGAAAAACTATTGCCCAATAACACTTATGAGCCATGAGAAAAATTGTTTTCGAGAGTTATAACGAATCGTCTCGCCTAAAAATTCGATGACTTCCAGCCCGTGGAGCAGGCCGGGTTTCGGAAAAGTTTAGGCACTGTAGACCACACACACTTAAGAAAATAATTCAGAGTACCGAGGAATACAATCAGCCTCTATGCCCAGCGAACCTGCGCCGTTCTAGAAGCCATGCAGAAAAGCCTAATTGGCTGTCGATATATCAAAGTGTTGAGACGTCTATATGAGACTGTTACAATGTCCGTCCAAGAACAGGGTCAGAGCTCAAGACGAATTCAATCGCATTGTGGGATAAGACAGGAGAATGAAATTAAACTAACGGACGGGGCATCGTATTAACGGCCAACTGGCAGAAACTTTACAAGACCTGGAAGTCATGCTTAACAGTCTGAGCGATTCTTCGAGACGAGTAGGTATCGGAATGAACCTTAACAAGACAAAAATCATGTTCGTTAACGATTATTTATTTAAGTTTGTAAGTTTGTGCAAGAATATACCTACCTTGGCCAAACTATTCAGCTAGGCCGGCACAACTTTCAGCAAGAGGCCAACCGAAGAATACGCTTAGGCTGGGCGGCATTCGGGAAGCTACGTCTAATGACTAATTCTCAAATCATCAATACCACAATCTCTTAAGTTCAGGGTATTTAACCAATGCGTCCTACCAATAATGACCTATGGAGCCGGATACGGAAACAAGTGACATTTTTATATTAATTGAAAATCCATAAAGTTATGTGTACGATCTGTAAGTAAGAAAAAACAAACGCAGTGGAATGTGTTATATCTATAGATGTAAATAGAAGGATATGTCTCTCAGTAATGTCAAAGTACAAATAAATATTCAAAATTCAAATATTCTATATAATGAAAAACCAATTTAATTTTTTGTGACTGTCTGTCTGTTTAAATCGATTAATCTTTAAGACGACAGGACACGGAAAATATACATACACGTAAATCTACGTACGTTCGATTGTAACGCTCGCGTTTCGTATATCTTACTGGCATTATAATTGTCTCTTTCAATGAAACATAAACTACATAAATACTATTTTTTATGGAAAGGAAGACAAACAAGCAGACGGTTTTGGTAGGCGAACTCCTCGCCTATAGACACACACAAATAACTGGTAAAAGAAAATGGTAGACATGGCTGTCCTGCATATCCAAAAGCATGCATACTTTATTTTGTGGCGACTTAATAAAGGACAGTGCTACTTCCCCGGGCGAGCGCTGCTATAAAACTGCGGCAAAAGCTGTGAAAAGACTTTTAGGGATCTTGGATGACCATGTCTACCCTTTTCTTTTCACACTCTTTTCCCCTCCAAATTCTTAATTCTGACCTCATCCTATCTAAGAAACCTATTCTATCCAATTTCTCTGGTTGACAAATGACTCGCAACTCTCCGGATGTTGGGTGTGTCTATAAGTGATAGAACCGTTTACCATCAGGTGAACGGTCTGCTCGTTTGTCTCCCTTTACATTAAAAAAACTCCTAGGCTCCTCATTTTCCTAATAAAGGTTAGTTTAAAGTCCTCTGATCGTAAACAATGACACCATTAAAAGGTTTGTTTATTAATAGGTTTGTTGGTAGTGAGCTGAACATTCTTTCACAGCTTTTACTGCACTTATGCAGTCGTGCTTGCCTGGGGAAGAACCGCCCTTCACAGAATGACTTTCTGAATTGTTGGATGACCATTTCTTCTCCTATTTCTTTCTCCTCCTAATCTCTCTATAAATCTTAATATGTTCCCGGCCCGTCCTATCCACTAAACCAATTTGTCAGGTTGACAACGCACACACAATTTTTCGAATGTTGTGTGTGTCCATAGGCGACGAGATCACTTAACTTCAGGAGAACTGTCTGCTCGTTTGTCATCCTTTCAATAACTTTAATAATTTATGGTCTCAAAACTTAATAAAGAGGTGAAATTAAAGTTGGCTAAGCAATTGAAATTTCAAACAATACGTTCGATAAAGCAGCAACATGTCCAAAAAAACCTTAGATGGGTATAGCTGCATTTCATTTCATTATTTTATCAAATTGTATTTACACTCATGATAAACTTGATAGAATATAGAAAAAAAAATAAAAACGTACTCTTCAAACTTCAAAAGTTTTATAAGATATACATTTGAAAAAGAATCTTCTAAATCGGTATAAATTTGTATACAAGTCGATTTAAATAAACATTTAGTGATTTTCAGAAAACATCCGCTCGTGTTTTAAAATTCGGTTAAAACGTATAGACGATTTAATAAAAGTTTTGTCGATTACTTTGGGCGGGTTATATATTTAAATTGTAAAGATATATGTTCCTTAAATTGTAAAGATATATGTTCTTTAAATTGTAAAGATATATGTTCTTTAAATTGTAAAGATATATGTTCTTTAAATTGTAAAGATATATGTTCTTGACAAATGCTTATAAACTCTTACCGTGCCCTCACTTTTATTATCGTTAGGTGGTTGAAGTCAATGTTTGAGATTCATAACATAATAAATGGCAATAACTAATATAAACATTAGAGGACTTCAGCACGTGTAACGTGGTCGTACAAATGTTCAATTATAAACAAGTTAATTTTTGCAGAAAATTACGAAAACCGACTTCAAACGTCTTATAAGTGTACTATCGAAACATATATTCTTCCTTATTTTGATTTTAAAATTAAACTACAGAACTGATTATTACGAAAGTATTGTAGAACTATTGTGAAAGTGTTAGTCAAAGTTTTTTTTTTTTTCAAACTAATTCATAAGTCGCGGAGATTATGTGCGAACATTCCTAAATTTTGTTATTTTTATTTAAGAAACAAACTAATGAAACGATTTGTTTGAAGCTTCAATAGGACTATCTACAGAAAACTTCCCTATTACATAAAAAGAGATTTTTTAAAATTGACTCATAAATGACGGAGATACACGCAAAAATACATAAATTCAATTTTGCTATTTTGATTTAAAGATAAACTATTGAACCGATTTCTCTTAAAATTTCGTGGGACCATTTTGGAAGAATACCATGTGACATAAAAAAATAATTTTTAAAATCGGTTCATAAATGACGGAGATAGGCGCGAACGCACATAAACATACGAATTGAGAGCCTTCCTCCTTTTTTGAAGTCGATTAAAAAATATAACGTTTGACTGTTACTAAGGACAAAACATTCCATAACCTTAATGTAGTTAAGGGTGAACTTTTCTAGAAGACAATATATCTCGAATACAGATCTATATACGAAAAATAATTGCAGGTTTTTTTGCCCACCAAATAAATAGAATTTTTTTTAGATTCGGGTAGTACTATTAGTAAGATAGAAGTTAAAGTCGGTTTTAACTCTCTTTTTATCATATCTGTATAGATATGTTTGCACGAAAAAATCTATATATTCGAGTAATTTAAAAAAACGACATAAAAAGTATGTCCTATGAATAAAAACCAGTCACTGACGCTGGCATTTGCGGTTTCTGGTTATCGGATCAGGCCATTTTCATCATAATAATGTATTGAATTCAGTATATTCGAAATTTAAAAATTAACCGCGTCAACACGCCATTCGTTTTTATTATATATTACTATAAAACCATTTAAGTACAAATTTAACCCAAAAGCCACGTAAACATATGTTTTCGACGATTATTGTTTTGCGATTCTATTTAAATAACTAGGTACTACCTGTATTATCTTTGATATAGTATGAACTTTAAATACCCATTGGTTGTAAATGGCATGTTAGTAAAACAATTATTTTTTTTTCAATATAAGTGACGTTTTAAGTTATACATCAACCTGATTTTTTTTGTAATATATACATTTTATTTTTAAATATTATTACAGGATTAATAAATGTATTCCAAATCTATAAAACAGTCGTATATTCACTAGCAAGTTTTCTTCTGTAGTGTGTACGACACTTTCGAAAATTACAAAAATATCGACTTATTCTTCTTGGGCAATAATACAGTTTTGGTGTTCACTGAATTATATGTTTTCATTCAAAAAAGTAATGGTAATGTATATGCTCCATAACAAAGATACAATACAAAGCATTTAAAAAACAAAAGAAAATATGTGAGAAACGTCATATGTTAAAACTGCTACTAAGTAATTCTTTTCCACTTTTAAATTTACGGAATTGTGAGCACAACAGAAAAAATACTCTAAAAAGCGAACTTGTATATCCAACATAACAATGAAAAACCTAACCAAAATGTCTTCAAAAACATGTTATTTTTCAAAACAAACAAAAGCATACGAAAACAAAACTCACCGAAAATGTGTTCGATCCTGCCATTGTGAGACACCTTGCCTTATTCACTGTCCGTACGAAACTCAAGCTCCGTGCGTCCCTGGTCGCACTGATGTACAGCGTAAGTGGCAACTCGCTGGACGTATGTTATAAAACATACTATCGCTTATTTATAATAAACATTGGCGTCTCGCGTGGCAGACAAGTGATTTAGATAAAAATTAGGGTTCTGCTATCGAGCGAGGTGAGCACACGTCACGTCTAGCTGAAGCTAGGTGGTAGAGCATAACATCCTTTCACAGCTTTTGCTGCACTTTTAAGGTCACGCTCGTCCGGGGAAGTACCACC
>JAOCPS010322597.1:0-12802 GCA_025505425.1 Graphium colonna | reverse complement strand
AGAACTGTAAATGCAACAAAGATTTCGAACAATAGTCTGCAGTTCTTAACATACCATGTACTTAAAAAAATAATTTTAATTGTTTAAAATAATGTTTTATAGTAACACACAACTTATAATATAATTTGCGTGATCGTTATATCTAAGTTGCCAACTTTGCAGCAGGTACTATTTGTTTTTTGTCTACAAGTTAAAGTCCATTCCTTGTTCTATATTACATTGAAAGTTAGGTTTATTCAGGGGATATAACATATAAGCAAGTCATCCATTAATAAATCTTCGTTATAATAAACTGTACAGAATAAATTTCCAAATCGAAAAAGAGAAAACCATTTGAACATTTAGTCGTCGATTTAAATTCACAATAATTTATCAATTAGCTAATTTATAACATTCGCCCTTATTTACTTATATAATATTATTAATAATGAGAATAATAATAGCATAAATATTTTGATATAACTTTGGATAGGGATACCACACTTTATGAAATATATTTGACTAGTGATCCATGACGATGAACGCTAAAAAGCTCTCAAAAATCAGGTATAGAGATATACATATATAAGTACGTACAAAACGTATGACTGTTGAAAAACAACAACTTTCATAAAATTAAATAAATATAAAGTATAACTAACCATTCCCTTCATCTCCCTTAATCAACAATATAACAAAAAGCAGACCTGTTTTAATTATTCAAGTACTGTTTTTAATTTTTAAAGAAGATACACAAACACGTATTGTTAAGTATCTGAATTAGAAAACAAAAAAATAATAATATCAACATGCTTAACAAAATCTCCACAAATAAGCTTCTATGTGGGCTTGAGGCCGTAACACTGAACTATTTGTAAACGCTTATATCAGTATACCTTAGTATTGGAAATTTAAGCACACAACCTACGTGCACCTTTTCCAATTTCAAATGTTATGTTTTTTTAATACCAAAAATGCTTTGTCCATCTTTGTAAATTACGGCAGCTTCACCAGTAACGGTAACAGCTAATTTTAGTTAAACGTTTTATTCGTTTGCAAAATAAGTTCAGCTAGATTGAAATTGATTAATACTATGTCTTAATTAAAGCAACTTATTGTCTTAGAATGTGTCCTCAGAGAGAATTGAAAACCTCCGTCATTTGAAGGTCCCTAACTCGGTCCGGAAATACTGCTGGCGACAACTCATTCCACAAAGAAGTCATGCGTGGCAGGAAATGTCGGCGAAATGGCACGGTTGTGGACTGACAACCTTCAAGATGGTATCGGTGGTGTTTTATGGTTTATCGCGTAATACGATGAGTAAAATTAGTAGCAGGTATTAATCCGAACAATTCCTCGGAACACTTCCCTAGTAGATACGGTAAAGAATGCAAAGGGACGCAACGTCCCTTCGCAAAGCCAAGGTATCAAGCCGACCGGAAAAGAGGTTGGTCGTCAACAATTCTTTGAGAGGCTCGACGTTGAATGTGGTCAAATAGAGGAAGCTGGTGGTATTGAGGTGCCCCAGTCCAGAAATAAGAGCAGTATTCTATTAGTGGGCGAACTTACGCTTTATACAGTTGCATAAGGTGGAATGGCTGGAAACACTGCCTTGCTCTGCTGAGGATGCCAAGCTATTTTGAAGCTAGCTTGGCTTTACCTTCCAAATGACCGCGGAATTGAACGTCACTCGATTTATCAACGCCTAGAAATTCGATCGATGCTGCGGCTACCAGGGAAGTGTCTATGAGGCGGAGTGTTAAATCGCCAGCAACGTATTTTGTAGGCATGGAACATTCTTTAGTCCTTTTTAAAATTTTCTTCTACTCCCATTCACATTTTTTTCTCATTTTAATACGTTTTTGACGTCAGTAACAAAAATTTTGTTCGACACAAAATCACCTTTTATGGTGTCTTTTTTTTCGTCCTAATTTCATATTTTTGTTTTGCATTTATTCTACCTACACCTGTTAATCTGTGTACCTACCTGGACTACCCTAAGATATACCGATAGAGAATGCTATACGCATTAAGTGTAGCATTGTATGCGACAAAATCCGTAAAGTTGTTTAATTTAAAATGTCAAATATTCCCGTCAGTCTTAGAAATATTTTTTTTAAATATTCATGGTTATTAAATTGCATAAAAAAAAACTTAAAATAACACGCTTCGTTGTTCAAAGCCATACTGTTCCCAACTACAACATTAATCTTTACCGGAAAGTTTGTGTTCACTGAAATATCGAACGACAAAACTTCATTTAACTCTTATTTGATAGCTCATTTTACCTTCATACTTCCTAACTTATTTAAGGGGTAATAAAAGTTTTTTTAGCTACTTTAACAGCTGAATGTGCTATCTTTAAAATTTCGTAGTAAAAATGTTAGGAAAACTACTTTCTAATTCGCTATCCAACATTAAGTAGGTAATTTGTTAATCTGAGTAATCATTATTATTTACTGTAAGTTTTACTGTCCTCATTAATTTCTTTTTATATTTAAGAATTTTCATCAATCATTCAAATAACTATATGCTTTGCATTGTCGTTCTTAAATGAAATCTTTTGAAGATAAGTCAGCTTATTACATTCATTATTATATCAATTAATATACTTTGTCAAATGTTCCATCCAGAATGCAACTTGTGATGAAACTTCTTCTATACTATTCCAATATTGGGCTTAACTCAAGTACCAGTCGATTGTTATGGTTAAAATATAAATCGTTAACGAAAAGCTCAACATTAAACTTGTTTCTTAGTAAAATTTTTTGTTAAGAGGTAAGTGAATTAATCAAACTAATTTACTTTTAAATTCATTAAAATATATTGAAAGAACATAAATTTTATTGAGCTATTTTCCATCAAATATTTAAATCAATTCTTAATTCCCTCAGACCTGCTTTACAAACTACTTTAAATGTCTTGAGATATTAAATTTCTGCACCTAATCAATTTAAAGCTACAAGAATGATATCTCTTCCGATGTCAAATTAGACCTAATTTATAAATGACGCTTAAACTATTTTATGTAATTAATGTTTTATATTCAATATAGATTTTTATGTTATATTTAATAATAGTTTTTAGTTTAATAGAGATTCTACTTGATATTGTCTTAACTAACTGATGGTTGACTGGGAGAAAATGCCAATGGCATTAAGTCCGCCATTGTACTTTTTTTTATACAGAAAGTGTAAATAAATAAATAAATAAATAGATTTTAATAATAAGATCACTGTGTAAATAAAATATAAAGCATATTTATTTATAATTGTATACGTGTATAGAGTTTTGTGGTATAAAATTTAAAAGTAATTAATAATTTTATAAGTCAGGAAAGTTGGTTACAAGGTAAGTTAATTGAAATTTAATAAATTAAAACCAATATTGATTTAGAGTGTTAAAGTATGTATCAAAAATTACATTTGAATAAATTATGACTTAGATCCCTATCAAGTTAAATGACGAGCCCCACGTTCACTCGCCGCGAATGTTTTTTACAGTAATTTTGTATTTATTTTTAATTGTATTTGCGTTGTACTTTAATAAAAAAAAACTATTTGTATATTGAATTATTTAAAAAGTAACAGCAACTCATTTTAATACAAACGTTTTTAATTTTTCATTATCTTTATTTTAATACATACGGTGTGCACTCTTTTAATTTTTTCTTTTTCACTTTAATTATATTGATCATTGACTATCCTGCTCCAGTAAATAATGAGTCTGAAAATATTTCAGAAGTTAAGCTTTACGTATTATACATATGTAGCTTAAAGAGAACATCTCATATAGCTGTGGTTAACTTATCGACAGTTTCTAGTTCCGTAGTATGCGGTTAACCTCAAGTACCATAGCTTAGTGGCCATTTTAATCATCAATCAAAGTGTAAAAGCGCCAGAATTTAGGCAATTACGAGTATTCGCTATCATTATCTAGAGCTGCCATTTTAGTTTGATATATTTTAACATAAAGTTATCAATGGGTATTAATGATCTTTGATATTATTTGTGTCAGATTAAATTAGAATAAAATTTCGATGAATCTACTACCAATCTATAACAAAAAGATACATGAAACACAAAACATAAACTGACCCATGTTTTATTATTTTATTTTGTTAACAGGGTGGTCTATATGTGGATAATTTTGTACAAACATACCACTACCATTTTTTTTTTTATTTTTTGAATGAATTTAGGATACTAGTCAATTCCATATAGAAAATAAACTATTAGGCAGATTTTCATGAAAGTTGAAAATCGGTTCATTAGTTTATTTTCTAAATCGTTTGAAGTTGATTTCGCTATGATATTTTCATTTAGATAGGAAATTTGTACTTACTTGTGTTTATTGTTGTAATGTACGGGCACATCGTTGCGCAAATATGACTTGCACCTAACTGTTGTTTTTATTTACCACAAATATGGCATGTATCTGGCACACAAAAATTAATTACATTTAATGTAGTCAAACCAAAATTAACTTTTTAATTAGCGTTTAATTTCGAAAATTATCATTTATAATTGCTGAAATTTTACTGGTATTATATTTCCTTGTTAAAATTAACACATTATAAAGCGTATACCGTTGCCGTATGGCACCTGAACACACATCTCAGAAAAGGGAACAATCGTAAAGTAAAGCGCAGACAGGAGAGGTGTAAGGCAAGTTAAGAAATAAACTTTCTTAATGGCATCACCAACCTGTTTTATATAGGTTGGTTTGATATCTTTTTCTCTTTGAGTAGGTTTTGACCAGAGCTTATACAAGGATATAAATACCAGCACATTCTACGGCTATTGATTATCATTTATCATTATCTAAAATTTTTGTCAATACATATTATTATTTTTATCACGAATATAGTTCTCTGAAGGACACATTCTTAAGGATTCCCTGAGAACACTTACTACATCTTCGACAGCTAGCGTTTATGTACAAACAAGTAGGAACTGACATTACATCAATTTCTTCCACCGTACTTATCTTTAATTTCGGAGTGTTATACAGACGCTTTAATCGTAAAACTTGGTTAAGGGGACTTTAATTTACATATTATTATACATTTAATAATGGCTTGCTAAGTACAATACATACAAAAGCAAACCATCTGCTTAGTTGTCATGTTTTTTACCTTGAACAAAATTATTTTTACAGAAAATTACAGAAAACGGCTTTAAACGCCCTAGAACTGAGCTATCGTGAAATATTATTGTTATTTTTATTTAAAAGAGAAACTAATGAACCGGTGTTAATAAAAACTTTATTGGACCATTATTTGTATCAAGAATATCCTTTCAGATGAAAAAAGTTTTAAAATCCGTTCATAATTGTCCGATAAATGCTGCTTTAGTATTATATATTAAAAATGTATATTTTGCATTATCAGTGTGTGTTAAATTTCAGCTATCCAACTAAAAGGACGCGATGTGAAATGCTCCGATGCCTTGGGAAGGGGGATTAGACGTAATCGGAAAATATAGGCTGGCAGAACATGGTTGTATTATTTTTTCGTTACGTTGTGGTATTTTCAGACCTTGATGAGAAAGACGGAAGGAAAATGTTAGAAAAAACAATTTTCGGCGTAGTTTTGGAGTAATATTTGAGTTTTCCTTACATTAACTTGATCTATTGATATGACATTGACAAATTGAAAACTTTAAATAGACTGGCTTATATACTGGACAAATAGATTGGTAGGCATCCTTTTGTATCCACTAGACCTATGTGACACGCGCAATGTCTGTAGATATAAATCGACCATAAATGGCGCATTTCCCCATTTGTAAATTATGAACAGACAACATCTCCTACCTTAAGGCATTGCTAAATTTCGTCTATAATAGGTTTCTATGATAAATTACTCTAACCCTAATTTATTACATTACATAATAAACACTTTTAGTACAAGAAGTAAAAAAGTTGAAAAAGTGAAAGTTAGATTTTCAATCGAACGTTTATATATTAATAGTTAGGTGTTAGTATATAAAGATACCTACTAACTATAGTATATCCCTTTCTATCACTTATATTACTACCTGAACTAAATATAGCTATAGCAACTTTGTTACTATTCTTCATTTCCTTCACTACAATACTGAAACTTCTCTTGCCACCAGTCGCTAGCGACGCTAACGATAGCTAGCTCAGCGTATGAATTGCAAACATAGTGTTATCAAAACTAAAACCACGCTATTGACACAGAAAATTCTATTGTGATATCAACGCTGTCTGAAATACGCGCTACTTGATTATTAGATAGATTAGATATATTATAGTCAGCGCGTACCCCCTTCAGTCCCCTCAGGTTCTTTTGAAATGTTTAAATATAAAATGGTCAATGTCTTTTAAAAAATATTAAAATAGTAAAACTACAACAAATTATGGAGTGCATTTTGCTATACGAATTAAGCTTACCATAACGTCAATACTGATAATATCCTTAATGCAAGAGTTACTTCTCCTTCTTTTTCTTGTTCGGATACCTCTCCGATCCTCGCCGATCATAATAAATTACATACTTGAGTTACTAAGGTTACTTAAGACCTATAATTAGCGTTCGTCGTCATTTACTCAAAATGTCATAAATTCAAACCAAGTTCCAGAAATTATGAGGTAACTGATATAATGTTTTATAAATTAATTCACATCGCATAAGTAACACAATTAATCTAAAATTAGGCTGCAGCTAAAGCATCAATAATCCAAGTAAATTTACTTCCCTGCATTCGACAGGTGTTTAACATCAATAAATAGAAGTCTCATTAAATAGAATCTTTACCGGTAATTGGTCTTAAAATGTAGCCATGACTAAAAGAATTTTGTTCAAGGTCGCGTGAAATTATTAAAATTGATACAATAACATTTTTGCGAGCGAGAGCGCATTGGGATGCGGTTTTTCTTTGCATCATAACCATGGAGGCTATTGCAGATGTGGTGCTTCAAGGTATGGAAATGCATTGCATTCCATGTCGTCCCCATCGGTGGTAAGACAAGACCTTGGTTGAGTCATTCCTGTAAGTAAGGTTCTTGCCATAAACAAGAACGCTATTGAGCCTGAGCTATGGCGGCTGTATCCAGGTCAATGATGTTGCTGTGTTTGCCACATGGGCATGGTAGGAGGAGCTTTTTAAGTGCCCTTACTACCCGAGAGTCGCTACGCCATGTTGTCTCCAATTATTCTGCTATTCCTAACACAGGCACAAACTTGTGGCCTCAATATTCCATCAGCTTGCTCTGAAATACGATCTCACTAAGCGTGACCCACTTTTTATACATGGATGACCTTAAGTTATTCGTCTCCAATCGCTCTCATCTGATGGAAATGTTAAAAATCACTTGTGATTTTAGTACATTCATCGCAATGGAGTTGGGGACGGAAAAGTGTAAGGTCCTATTTGTAGAAAGGGGTAAGTTCAAACATGCCGAGGGCATCGATATTTTAATGCCCGACGACGCAAGGACCCCTCTGAGGCTAAAATTTACCGGTACCTTGGTATGTCACAGAACGTAGAAAACGATGAGGTCGGCGTAAAATAGATAGTTTGCGACGTGTTTTTTGGACGCTTGATAAAAGTGATTAATATCCTTTTGTCAGGATGTGCGTATAATAATTGGCTTATGCTCATCCTCGTATATATCTTTGGCATACTCAGATAGACTCCAACCGAGCTAAATTTCCTGGATAGAAAAGTCCGTACTATTATGACATCACATAGGATGCATCATCCGAGGGATTCAAACCCAAGTCAATGCGATAGCACACTGTTTGTGTACTTTAAAACTGGACAAATGAGCAGACGGTTTACCGGAAGTTAAGCGATCACACAGGGATAAGCCATAGACACACGCAACATCCGGTCATCATCACAATTGCGTTGTCAACCTGGAAAACTGTATAAAATAGGTGTATTGGAAATGATGGTTCGGGCTTAAGGATTTGGAGGGGGAAAAACGGAAATAAATAAGGGCATTTCCATCTGGAATCTACAAATATCTTTCATTCTTTATTTTATCACGACTTTATAAAGGGCTTTGGTTTTTTCCCGGGCGAGTGCGGTCTTAAAAATGCTGCAAAAGCTGTAAAAGATGATATTTTTTACCACCTCTATTATGCTGGATCTGTATAACTTCTATCTATATCTGTATATTATTCTAATCTTTTCGTTGAGATGCAAATTTGACCTCAGTGACAAGTACTCGTGCTGGTACTTGTATTTAATAATAACAATAGTAAATTTGTAACTAGGTAGGTATATTACAATATTTGCCGATTTTTGTCATGTGTAAAGTAAAATATAATTAGGATTTAAATATTAATAAATAGTTGTTATGTGATTATCATGTTTCGAAGGTTTACACGAGACTAATTATAGAGGGACAAAGATGTCTTTTAAGTTCCCAAAAGTCGATCATGGGAATTTAAAATCAAATTTTGGAATCGATTGCAAACGCAGAAATCGAATATTATTTTTCATATAAATCATATAATATATAATATATAGGAAATCAGCAAACAAACGTATATACAAAAAATATATATAATCGAATTTTGAACTTACTTCTTTTTTGAAGTAGGTGGAAAATTAATATAAACCGTGTTTATAATGGCATCAGAAACAAAAACATTTCTTTAAGTTTTTGCCGGCTGTGTACAAGTTTGTACTCGCAATTTCGCAGTTAGATTTGTGTAGGTTTTTTTTAATCTGATAAAAGTGGGAAAAATTCAAGAAAATTTTTAGGTGTTAGTATCGCAACGATATTAATCGTTAAAATGTATTTATGTTATCTTAAAAATTGCTAGTAAAACGGCTTTATCTTCTTCCAAGTCACTTTCCTCATCGCTGAAGGTCGTGTCTAGTTGGAGCTTCATGTCAATTGGTGTTACAGATATTTTTCCACACGTTCCGATCTTGAGCCTCTCTTAGGGCGGTGTTTATTGACATCCCAGAATGATCTCTTATTTGATCAGTCCACAGAGTTGAATATCGGCCCCTAGGTCTTGTACCATCCACTTTCCCTATTAAAATTAACTATTCGGGGTTGTCCCCGTCGCCGTGTAATGTGTCGGCAGCTTATTACATAGTTGTTAAATATAATTTATGATTAAAACTCATCATGTCATACGAATGTATATACTACATTATGATATAAATCGTTGTAACAATTAGAAAGAATAGGAAGTTATTGTTTTGACTCAAGTTTTAGCTAAACATAATCTTTTGACGTTTTTATATCTATATAAGTTATTATTTTACTCTAAGAAATTTACGTCTACTTTATTTACCATTGATCTATTGTACAAGTAACGCTCGTAACAAACTGAGAGTTAAAACATTTCCACGTACAAATCTTGGGCATGTTACTAATTTCCACACTTACTGGCCCTATTATGGATATCAAGGTGTGTAAACAGACAAGCTGAATTATGGCACGTCTGTTTCGCCTCTAAGGGCGGCTTTAACAAGGGTTGTGAAATTTAATTACTTAAGGCGTACATTTGCACATGTTCTACTACACGGTCGGACGATTGGGTTGGTAACGTTCAACTGAACTCTGACTGATACCTTATATCAACATCTTATAATTTTTGAGCTTGTTACATTCTCCGAAAGGCGGAAACAACCGGAGCAAATTTCTTAATTTGGTTTAAATGATGCTGCTGTCCATACGCACATACACTCTTCTTTAAGACAATAGGTATAAAGAATGCATAAGAATAATTAAATATAAGATAAAGGTTCCATCTATCTTTTTTTTTATTAAAAAGCATGGGAAACGAGCAGGTTCACCTTATGTTAATCCCGTTGCCCATGGACGCACAGGACATCAGAAGAGTCGTGAATGCGGTCAGCCTGGGAAGTTAAGTAGAATAGGTTTACTGGATGGAATAAGATCGGGATTAAGTATTTGGAGGGGAAAGAAGTGGGAAAACAAAAGGATAGGAATGGCCAAAAATTAAGTATGCATGACATTTAGGGTTACCGACCCTAAATGTCATGCATACTTAATTTTATGCAGACTTTATAAAGCCTTTATACTGTACAGAAACAATATTTATCTATCAGTCTATAACTTTAGTTGTTTATACCCAATTAAAGTTGCGGTAGCGACTTAACAAAAATATCCTACAATTTTTTTTATTGTTATCGACATAATGTAATTTCAAAAGCTAACATCCATAGCAAGTCCCGAACATGAAAAATAAAACAGTGTACGTTTCGGCTTTTACTTTAGCATACTGAATTCGATAATGGAAACGTTTCTGCGCAGCGCGAGCAAGTTAGCATTATATATTAAAAACAATAAAATGTAACGCATTCCTATTTCAAAAAGAAACACTCGACTGTCCCGGTTTCGTTCTCTTCACGCTGCTTTTATTTAAAATGAGAATTTAACGTTTCTGTCCCTGTGCACTAAGTTAACACGACGTGGCTTTCCAAGCCCCCAACAGATGGCGTTGGCGCGTAGGGTAAGCCTTAACCTTAGCTGCAATCATTTGCTTATTATGGTCAAATTTAAGGTGGCATTAAATGATATTTTATTAAATGACATAAAAAATTTATAAAAAATTGTACAGAAATAATAAAAAATGGTAAAAGCATGCATAGTTCGAAAATTGTGTATAAGTGTTTAATAGACATAAATATTGTTAAGACGGTAACATTGTCAATAATAAATTGTACAAATTCTTAATATCGTTACTTTACGTGTCCAGTTAACACTTTAATGTAAACTATTGTAATAATATAAATAAATTGTATATATTTACACATATTTGGAACATCAATATTTTCAGGCATTTTTTCATCATCAACTCGAAAGCTCGTTTCGAGCAGTTTCTGTCGCAAATAACAATTCTAGTAGTTCGCTCAAACAAAGACTTTATTTAGGCACTATAGTGCTTATATATTATACAAAAACGTTTTTGTTTTTGAAGTTGTAAAATGTTATATTGTTCTATGTCTTTGAGAGTTTGAAGGTTTTGTCAAATTTAAAATATTTTTTTTAATTTATATAAAAAGGACGTTAGTATCACTTATTTCAACTGATATATTTTCATATGGCGTTCCCGTATGCTATATGCTAACTTATTTATTTTTGCATGAGCCTGAATATTATGAATTTACAAGCAAAATGTACCACTACACAATCATCAAATCGTTTCTGTTTGCATAACTAGGACTCTCCTCGACGTAAATGTGTAATAGCATTATTCAACGTTTATATTTATATGGAAACCAAACCGAATAATGCAAACAATACTATTGACAAACAAAAGAGCTAGTTGAGTTAACATTGGAAGCCAACAAGGACTTCTGTCGTCTATTCGGGAATAAATGCGTTTCGATCGATTGAATAAATGGAATAATAAGACTATAGGTGCAATCGCACATAGATTAAGGGGCATTTAGCTTAATCAGACTCATAATTGGACCGCATTGCCATCCAGTTTCATTTACCGCTATATGCTTATCGTTTAGATGCGTAGTCCAAGTTAATTCAGCTTAGCTTGAATTCGATGTACAGTATACCCTCTTGATGAAATTTGACTTAGGGTTAAAATGTCGTTAGGTTAGATGATTTTATTTTGTTAATTTGGTTTACGCGTTTTAAATGCGAAGATAGTTCATATCAATATATTTTATCCTCTTATAGAAGTTTCGTATACCTTACAAAATATGCTTAGTTTTGCATATATTATATTATTTTGGACCCTTGGCGTCTACAACAGTAAATGTATTTAATTAAGTGTATTCCACCATCGTTACGTTTAATTATTTATTATAATACAATATTATATGTATCACTCCGTTTTGATTTTTAAGCGTTTATCTATCCATGAAAATTAAACTCGAGATTTTACTTTTTTTGAAATTGTATGATTTTCGAACAACATAATGCCGTTGGCAAAAACACAAGAAGATGTAAGCAGAATGATAAATGAGCTTGTGATTGAAAGTGAGAAAGTAGGGTTGAAACTGAATCCGAATAAAAAACAAGTAATGACGAATGGAACCTAAAACACCACAGAATTAAGAAACACCAAAATCGAATACACAAACGAGTGTGTCTATCCGGGACAGATCATAACTCAAAAGAAACCTATGCAAAAAGGAGTGGAGAGAATAATCAGAAGAGGTTGGAAGAGATTCTGGAACTTGAGAGAGGTTCTGAAGGAAAATGAACTGAACACAAATGTAAAGGGTAAATTATTTAACATAACCTATTCTCATGCATAGCTGCCAATAATTTAACTTAAGCCAAAACATATTGAACGGACTAGCAACATGGCAAAATGCGATGGAAAGAAATATGTTAAACATCAAAAAAATTAGACAAATGGTAAAAGTCAGTAGTAAGCAACAAAGTAAAAACTACAGACGTCATAAGCAAAATTAAAAGGGCTGGTTAGAAAATTAGAGGTCACAGAAAATGGAGTGAAATATTAACGAGATGGTAACCCAGAGAAGGCTAAAGAAATAGAGGTTGACCGCAAAAACGATCGGGCGATGATTTAAGACAAGTGGCGGGTGTCATGTGGAACAGAGTGGTTTAAACAGGAAAGAATGGAAAAGGTTGGCGGAGGCCTTTGCCGACTGGGAACGAATTTAGAAAAATCAACAAATAGATATTTGTTTAAATAGTTAAAAATTTATTATTTTTTAAATCAGCTATGTGTTCCAAAATGTGTTAAAAAAAATAGACAAAATAAGTCTGCAGTTTGTCAACATACTCTTCAATGGCCCAACCATTACATCAGATTTGATAGGCCAAAAATCCTCGCAAAAGAACACCGGTTCCTGCCAAGGATGATTCG
>JAOCPS010322486.1:0-12802 GCA_025505425.1 Graphium colonna | reverse complement strand
CAACGCTCTTGTAACCCCTCTGGTGTTGCGGGAGTCCATGGTCGGCGGTGATCACTTACCATCAGGTGAGCCGCTTGCTCGTTTGCCTCCTCCTCTATAAAGAAAAATGAATACCGACCTAATCCTATCCAATAAACATATTCTGTCGTTTACAACGCACTCGCAATTCGCTGGATGTTGCGTGTGTCAATAGGAGAAGGGATCGCTTAACAACTGTCTGCTCGTTTGTCTTCCTTTCAAAAAAAAAGGACGCTGGTGCTTACGTAGGGAGTTCCTCTTATTCTAAATGTTCTTCTTAAATCGTTTGTAAAAGTGGCCTGTAAAACGTCCTGTGATGACCTAAGCTAGTTAATAAAGTTATAAGGAAATAGTCTTTCCTTCATGTGACAACAACATTTTATTTGGGAGATGGATTGGATTACAATGGGTCACAAACGAAAGGTTTTTAAGGAATAGCGATTACCTCATAACCGTTGGGGTTCCTTGTTTTAAAAGTTTTTCATCCTTTTCCTTTAAAAAGTTATAAATAACACGGCAGTTCACCAGATTATAAATGATCAGAAGATTAATTAACTGAAATTGTACTCATTCGTATTAAATAAGCTTTGTAAATCAAATAAGTTTTTTTTATGGAAAGGAAGACATACGAGCAGACGGTCCACCTGATAGTATGCGATCCCGTTGTCGAGTCGCGAGTACCTTGTCAACCTGAGACATTGGATAGAAAAGGTTTATTGGACATGATGGGGTCGGAATTAAGGATTTGGAAGGCAAAAGAATGGGAGAAGAAAAGGGTAGACATGGCCATCCGGCATTCCCAAAAGTCACGCATACTTTATTTTATGCCGACTTTATAAAAGGCCGTAGAAGTGCAGCAAAATCTGTGAAATGATGCTATGATCTACGGCCTAAAAAAGGTTTGCCTTTAACATATAATGTTTATAATAAATATTGAAGTGATTATATAAATTCAAAGTAGGTTTAAATAGTTTAATGAGTTTTCTCGTCGCCATCAAACTATTCTGTAATTTGGCGACATATTTTAATGATGAATTAGAATTTAATGTATAACTTATCCTTAAAGTTATCGTCATCTTCAAATACTCAAGTATTAAGTCTTTTAAAATTAAACCCTTTCCATTCGGTTCTACGAACTTTATAGAGTAACAAATCATAGTCTTTTCAGTAATTTTGAACACAAAAGACCGAACTCAAAAGTATAAGTTGGGTAATTACTTTAAGTTAGCTTAACAGTTTGAAACTTTCACATTATCTGAAATAAGTTACGAATCCAATTTAAATCGTTTAAGATTTTCTAGAAACTTATTAAGCTATAAAATATAAGTGATAAAGGTGTCGATGTAATTTTTTTTTTGATATTGAGATTTATAGCTTTTCTGATAACTCTTTTTATCTTAGTGACAAAAACTGTTTTAGAATTTGCGTAGTATTTTATAATCTATTTAAAAGAAAAGTATGTATGAATATACGTATGTTTGTATGTCTATTTTTTTATATTGATATCTGAACAGAGGTACAATAAGGATATTGTTTATTAATATTATGCAAGCTGAGAAAGGAGAGGATTCCTAATTCAGATGTTTTTATTTTTATGTGTGTTCGGGCATATCTTCGACATTCATCAACTGATTTTTATGAATTCTAATTTTACTTGGCAGAATATACTTTTTCAATTTTGACCTCATTATCAGAAAATTTGTTTTAGCAGTCTCTTATTAAATCAAAATAACGAACAAAATATGTATGAAATACATTTCTATAATAAACTTTTTTAAATAATACAACTTTACGGATTTTATCGCGGTTTATTTTTAAATTTTATATGGGTATGTCCTACCCGTGACCATGAACGCTGTAAAGGGTTCGAAACGTCGGGTGATAAAATTTAAAAATAAACCGCGATAAAATCCGTCAAGTTGTATTATTTAAAAATATTGATCTTATTTAGATATGGTGTTATGATGCATAAGAAAGAGCTACTATTTTTTATAAATGAAGTAAAATCTTATATAGTAACGCAAGCTGACGCATTAATAAAATTATTATCAATATTAAACAAGTTATAATGTATTGGAACAATAGATATCCCCTCCCCTTGGAGGTGATCTGTGATAGGAAAATTTGACGTTTCACAAGAACGCGTAAGCGTCTTTGTTAATAAAGATATTTTGAATTTCAATTTTAAGGGAAGTAGTGATGACTAGCTGTTGCCTCCGGTTTCTCTTGAAAGGCATTTTGTTTAATTTTATAAAACTTTGTCTGATATCACGTCTGCGTCATGTTTAAAAGGACATTATTTAAAACATTTTTTTTTATTTACCGGATTTTCTTTTTGCATTCAATATGCGCAGTAGCTAAACCGTTGGCTTCGTAATTGTGAGTCAAACCCACCCGATTTGTATTCTCTACGTAGACCCTACATGGAACGCCATAAAGTTTATAATTAGGACAGCGTTTAAGAAAAATAGCCTAGTGGGCGTTATCTTTACAAACTGGAGGTCGTGGGTTCAAATCCCGTGGGGAGACAACGACTTTGTGTTATTTTTCTAGGTTGGATCAGGGCATGGAATGCTGATCACCTGGTTGCCTGAAAAAAAGGATAATCCATGCATCGGATAGGCATGTTAAAAGTCGGCCCCAGTTGTCAAGAACATCTTTGGCAGTCGTTAAAGGATGCAAATATTCTTACAACCAATCTTTCCTTCGAATACAGTTTATCTCTTTGGACTGCGGAGATCAGTAGCCGATGACGATGATGTATAAAAACTGATGTTCAAGTAATATTTGGTTGAATCAGAAGCCGACTCCAAGTAATTTGGGAATATGGCTAGGCCAAAATTTAATAGATATGTATTATTTTCTTATACCATCATCTTGAAAGTGCATTCCAAGTCTAAATTGGTTTATACAAATTTAAACGTTGGACATTAGATGACTTGAACAAATAGACAAGCCGATATTTTTATTGATTTCTGTATTACATATAGGTAGCCCTTGGAATTATGTTAACAGATATTGAAACATAACTCGTGGTGTATGTAATACTGCGGTTATCTGACTAACCAAACGACTGACCACAAGCCTAGAATAAACGTATATACTTCGTGCGTGTGTACGTATATGCGTGTGTACGTATATACTTATATTTCGTAAGTATACGTGAATATTGTGTAATAAGTTTTAGGTGTTTTCTGTAATGTTGTAATTGGTTTCAAATGTTTATGGCAAAAAAGTTTGCGTTTTATATACCATAATAAATAACAAATAATAAAAAAAGGTTTATATATGTGCCAGCAGAATACCAGCGTTGGCTTATGCTACCATCATGCTGGGCTAGAACCGAATTAGTCTTCTGACTCCTAGCCTTTTTCCCAAGTTGCTTGAGGTCGGCTTCTTATCCATCCGAATATTACCTGAATTTCAGTTTTCAGTTTTTTTGATCCAAAATAGTTTATAGTATTTTCGGTAAAGGTAAGTTATACGAGGAATATTTATAAATGTTATTAATGTGTTTTTGAAATTTAATTGTTTGTGCTCTAATTTATATTTTTTTTAATAATTAGTTGCTTGTCATCATTAATTTATTGTTTTTTTCGTTTCTTTTTTCTTTATTTTGTTTTATTTTATTAACATTTGTTCACAGGTATATAGTCTTATTGCTTACTGTTGTACTCACTGCTGGATCTATTAAATGTGTATTATTATTATGTCATAAATCGGTAAAACATTTTTGGATATTATCCTTATAAGATTCATTCTTATAAACACAAAAAGTAATATAAAAATTAGAGATTTGCTAACTTGTTGCCGATAACTCGGGAAAGCCGACTATGCGGCTATATTTGTGGTCGGCGAATAGTCGGTGAATATTCGGGTTATAAACACCAACTAGTCGGCTTATTATTTTATTCGATTTACTGTTATTATGATTTGTTGATAGAAATATAATTCCATCGTTATTAATTTTTATTATTACACTCACCACCCACATTGAGCTCTTGCAATAGCTGATGTAGCTACTTTAAAACTCGAAATCATAAAATGTATAGCTGTATCTCAAGCAGGGAAATGTTTTACAACCTGTAGAACTCATCAACCTCTTTAAATTAAAAAATAATTTGCCCACAATCTAAACCGTATTTAGGGTTCCGTAAACTGGCAATCCTATATCATGTCTGTCCGTCCGGGCTCGTACTCTGCCGTTTCTTTGCCGATTGTTACGAAAATTGGTAGAAAGAAAAATTGAAGATTATTTGAGTTAATTTTTAAAATTAAGTAAATATATTTCTTTTTCACCGCCCCTCACATACAACGAGAAGTGATTTTTAAGAAATAATCGGCCTACACCATCGTGTGGGGAACCGTTGAAAAGACCTCTTAAAATTCAACAAAAATGCCATAAGACCATTTGGATCAAACCCTCCAACTTTGATATATCTTAATACAAAGTTAAAACTATAGCGTTCTCCCCTCCCCCCTCCTCCACTCCTAACGTTTAAAATATTATTACAATAATTGTAAAAAAAATTGTTGTGCGCTTTATATTTTTTGATATGATCAATGATCTACTTCGCCGACTAGACGACCGAATAAGCGTATGTTGTTCTACCGACCGGCCGGCTAATCGGCCCATCATTAATAAAAATGTATATAATTACCATTATGTAAAATAAAATAGAAAGTAATAGAACCTTCCAGATACTTGTGTTTTATTACCATTTGTAAAAGGAAGTGGTTTTAACTTGTTTATTGAATTTGCTTTACCTCAAGCTATTATCGTTGAAATTACCGTTGACTTACTAAGACTACAGAATTAGGGACATTTCCTGTCCTATCGAATACTTAAATATATTTCCCAATTATATCAATCTCTCAATAAAGGTCATATTATTCAAAAATAGGATAAAAGTAATCCTCAAATGATAACATGTATGTGACCACATGTTTCATTTCATTCAAAACACGTTAAACATGATATTATTATTAATCTTCACTTGCATTTACAAACGTGGTTCACAACTCTTGCTGCACTTCTACCGCGCGCCCGGGGAAGTACCGCCACCCTTTATAAAGTCGGCAAAGATACATTATGACGAACGAATGTAAAACTACCCTTCTCATTTCCCACTCCTTTCCCGACCCATCCTATCTAATAAACCCGTTCTATCCAATTTCCGAGGTAGACAACGCACTCGCGAATCTCCGGATGTTGCTTGTGTCTATGGGCGACGGGATCGCTTACCAACAGGTGAACCGTCTGCTCGTTTATTTTCTTTTCCATAAAAAATAAAAAAACAACGACGTAAATAAATCTGACACTTTTAAGAAGGTTTTAAGCTAGCTATTTTCGATATGTAATAAAATATAATCCTGTAAGAATGTATCTTTCATAAAGGAAATATATTTAATATTATCTAACCTTACTCTTAATACCCCGGAGATGTTACCAAGACCCGTTTTCTCCGATTTAGTAACTTTACAAAAAGTGTACATATATTCTAACATGATACTCGTGAATACGCACAGCGCTGTAAGAGGAATTTTTTTTTGCAGATATACAATGGCTTCCGTTATCAAAATCTGCCAGAATTGCCTATTTTGTAAATACATTTAGCCGTTTGTAAATATTTACAAAAATATTATAATATTCAAAATTAAAAAAATAATAATTTGGAAAAACTTTTTAGACAGATTTTTTCAGATGGCAGAATAAAATTGTGTCCATATCATGAGCTTTTTCAAGTAGTATATTTAAATTAATTAAGCGGCTCATATATTTGTAGTTTACTACTATCGCTAAATGACCGTAAAAAATAAGAGGAGTTTGTGTTATGCTTAGTCCACCTAGTGGACCATATGGTCCGTCAAGCTCGAGCCGCCTGCACGGTATTACGACCTGTGCTGGCATCTCATCTGCCCACCCAAACTAAGTTCGCAATTTACAAGCTACGTATATATATGCTTGAAAAATAAGCTTAAACGTCTCCGAGCTCAGCAGAATCTGTCCCTATGAACTGTGATACGAGCAGGAAGCTACGTCAGGAATGACGCTATTGCGAGGGATCAAAGAGAGAAGAAGAACAGAAACAGAAACCTTTCTGGTCCGTTTTCGCATCAAATGTTTGAGTTCGCCGACAACGGGCCTCACGCCGACAACAGCTAGCTACATGGTTTCTTCCACTATACGTGCAGCCACATGACGCGACCGCTTCCTTTGAGAGATATTGCAACTGTCTGTCCAGCCGGGCAGGAGCTGGGGGGAATGGGGGTGCGAGGAGAGACAGCAGGAACGCCGTCCATTATTCACCCCTCGTAACTTAGGTCTAAAAGTAGTTGTAGCTTTGCAAATTGACTAACCTTTTTCAAACTGAGAACGGGTATCATTTATTGCCACGCTGCCAAAAAGCTAGTGTTCTGGAAGGGCAGCAAGAACCAACACTCCGACTGAGGAATAGGACGCCTTAACATGTTAAGATACTTTTCACCATGGTGAGCCACTACTAAAGATCACAATTCCAGGGGAAACAGTGTGCCCTCTGTGACAAAACTCCCCCGACACCCGTGTCCTACCTTCCCGATCGATGGGCAAAGTAGAAGTCCCGGTTCAGTAAGAGGAGTTCAAAAATGTTTCAATATTTCAAAATAGGCATAGGCTCTTTCTTATTAACCTTATACGGAAAAATAGCTTGCGATATCGAAATTAATAATTTGTAGCTGAAAATTATTAGCGAAGCGCGAATTGGCGTTGAAGTTCGTGGGTACGATTCCCGTCCGGAACAATTATTTGTATGGTCTAATTGCTTTAGATTTATGTGTTTATATATAAACAATATTTGTTTGTCATTTCTTCAAGAAAACAAGTGGAAGAAAGAGGAAATTTGCAAAGTTATAAAGGATTTTTTAATTTCTCATTTTTAATGCTCTAAAAATGTTATTAGACTAAATCAAATGCCTTTTGCTTGTTCCAACACAATTTCTACAGAAGCAAACGGGGTCATCACATCCCTTTCCATTCTTTTTCAGTACAATTCTTGCAAGAAATACAGCTTGAAGTTTCAAATAACTCATCGCATGAAGGCATTCCATTTATTATGCAGTGGATAATAAAGTTTCTATGATATTGTTTCTTGTACCATTTCTTTGCAGTCTTTCATTCTTTTAGTTTCCACTAAATGAAGAATAAATCAAGAAGTGAAATAGTAATTCCAATATAAAAATTAATTATATTTTCTCTTTCCAAATAAACAACGTCTATACCATTACGTTATCATTCTTGACAAGGAATCATGTCAGTAATCGTCGGAAAATTTCAATAATTTGATTGCTCCTTTATCATTTGAAAGGAAACTCTTTTAAGGAGCAATTTTCAAGGAAAAGGGGAAATTGGCTGGAAACAACAAAGTAATTTTCATGAATTTAAATATGTCATAAACATTAGGGAGTTGTCAACAGAAAGGTAATTAAAATTGAATCAGAGTTGAGTTGACACTAACAAAATATGCGGAGAGCCCTTGTATTTTGCCGGAATTTTTTCACATATTCTAACAATGTTATTTTGTTCGTTTGACGAAGATGGTAAGCATTGTAACAATTTTTTTTTAGTTAATATCACTTCGAATTCAAAACACTAAACACTGCAATATATAACATTAATGTTCTCGTACGTAATCTTATTTTACTTCTTTGTTGTTGTTAGTCTTTTAGTATAAACTATAAAAAAAAACTCTTTTGTGTTGTAAAATCCATGAAAAACTCAGTAAACAATTGTTATACGCATGTCTTTAACCGATCTGGTGGATTGTTATACAAGTGTAAATTTAGTACAAACACCAGCTCCCAAAAACTGAATGTTTTGCATTCATAATTTTGACCTTTATGCTTTGTCATGTTTGTGGAGGGAAAAATAAACGTTATTATTATTATTATTACATTTATCAAACACAAATGCTGAGGCATGTGCAGTAGTCGGTATTGTTAGTATTTTTTCTGCAACACTCTTATAGTATAAATGTTGTTGACGATTGAACAGTTTTTCAAGTAATATATAAAATATTATATTATTCAATAGATTTTTTCAAGGGAAGACAAAGAAACAGACGGTTCAAATGATGGTAAACGATCCCGTCGCTCACAGACACACGCAACTTCCGGTCGCGAGTGCGACGTCAACCTGGGAAATTGAATAAAATAGGTTTATTGGATAGAATGGGTCGGGGTTTAGGATCCGGAGGGGAAAGGAAAGACGCATGGCTATCCAGCATCTCCAAAATTCATGCATACTTTATTTTATGCCAATTTTATATAGCCGTTTCTGAATCACATAATATATAATAGGCAGAAAATTGACAATGTAATAGTAAGGTAAAGTGCTGTAATATAAATTGTTAGAATGGCTATGAACTAACTTGCACTAAAGCAATAAACATTAATATGATTAGATCCTCTAAAAGGCTATGGAATTGTTAGAAATTTGATTTTTATTACATCAATGAAAATTTATGCACAAGCCGAATTAAGGATCATGTGATTAGCAAATATACATTTTTGTGTTTGTTTAAAAATTACCCATATAAAAAGATAATGAATTCAGCTTTGTTAGAAACTATATTAAAACAAAGCATTAAAAACTAGGCATGTGTATTTAATATAGATTTGTGTCGAACTAGCGAAGGATTCGAAAAGAAAGCACTCAAGGACTAGAGGGTTTCTACATTCCATTAATGCCCACTGTGATCACATTCTCTCATTACGTCATTATACATAATGACAAGGAAAAATAAATGCACTTTCAAAAATACTTGTATGTTATTTTAGTAATATCCATTATTACAAAAATAATAATAAATTAATAACAATATCTCTGACTATTCGTTTTATTATTATTCTAGAATTGCCTTTGGGGTAAAAATAAAAATGTTTTTTTTTTTAATTACAACAAAACTACTAAAATCAATTATATTTCTATCTCCATATATTCGTTTTTAACCGTAAGTATTATAATGTGCAAATGTTCGCCTATACAGCATGATTAGTGATTCACCTCGAATATTTTAAGACGTGATATTTGGATAATCATATATGTAGAGTAAAAATATTATTAAAAATATATATTGATTTACCACTGAGTAAATATAATCTAAAGTTAAAAACAATATTACGTAATTCATGCTCACCCGGGCGGGTATGGCGTGGCCGGAACGAGACAGAAGGTTGAAGAGGGGATCCAAGCCACACTTCGCTCATTTATGGACTAAAAATATGCTCCTAACGTTATTACATAAATATGATGACAATCGAGTGCCGGGTGCTATCCTTTGATATCGTTAGTGACTCGCCTATCAGCCTGTATATTAAATTACGAAGCCAATGAGTAGTTCCTTAATTTTCGCAGCCCAATAGGACCGATAACCGACAATCCGCGAGTACGATGCATACACCACGACTCATTTCAGAATACTGCACAGCACGTACTGCGGTTATGCAACTGGGTGATATGATTACAAAACTATGGATTCTGGCTGTATCTTGTAAATTCGTACTCTGGTTTGCAAAGTCAATAGACAAGTCTACAACAAATAGAACAGTTTCCTCCATTAGAACACGAAGGGTAGTAACTTTTGTGGGCGTTAAGTTGTGCGATATAATAATTTAATTTATTGACTACGGTACGTGACTAAAATTTTTGTGGTAATTTATGATTATATATTATATGTTGTCATGCTTTAAATAGTAATTTTATTCTCAATTGATTCAGTGTATACAATCATTTAACATAAGACATAGAATTTTAAACATTAAAAACGATAGGGGTAACAGATAATAAAAGTTTAAAAAAGAAAAAAATGTATATGAAAATAATGAAACAAAATATATGAAACTTTACATAACAGCGACTGACCTCGTATTGCATAACAACGGATAGGTAGCGGGGGAACGCTTAGCGATCAGATAGTAGTTCCATTAATACCGACTGTGATAGCAGATTTATTAAATGCCCGGATATTTATTTTTACCCTCATTTACATCCGTTAGTAAAGTTATCTAAAAACCCTTGCGAAAAGAACAAGAACATAATAAGTTTTCAGTAGACCAATTGATTGAGCAGATATGTTTTTACTACGCTAAGAAGAATATCGATAAGTCAACTTTGTGATAATACATCTAATGTATATAATAGTATATTTAATTTTTATTATATTATGTATATACATTTAATTATCTATGTATAGACGTCCCAGCTAGACGAGAGAATACATTTTAATCAACCAAAATCTAAGAAAATTAGTAGAACTGTTACACTTCCTTGGTCCGCCGAGGCTTATAAAACTTATAACACTCCATTCATGTGAATTTAAAGACCGAAAAGATTGAGGAAAATTTCAATTACTTACATGTACGCTTGAGTCTGTTGGAGCGTCGTAGCACCAAATTGCATAAGCCTTTCCCTGGCACCACACCAAATTTATAATTCCATTTCCTTTTAATAAGTATTTAGGGAATGCTGCACATGAGCTGATTATACATGGTTCAATTATTTAATATGCGGACAAAATAGGTACCACGGTAGATAATTTAGTAATGAATATTTATTACTCGCTGTAATGTCAATTTGGCAATTCCCAGTTTGGAATATTTGATTGTCAAGGATTGTGCAGCTGTTATCGAAGCCTTTTGTATTTTGTATTATTCTATGTTTCATATATGCGATCATCTTCAATCCTCAGAGTTCGATCCCCGACTCCAGCACGAATGAAATTGTTATTTTTCTTATTACACTTTAAGATTCTGATTTGCCACTTGCTCTGCGGTGAAGGCAAACATCGTGAGGAAACCTGCATATCTATAGAATAACATTTCTAAGATATGTGAAGTCTACCGGACACTGGGGCCGCGTGATGGACTATGCTGTACAGCCTATTTTACAATAATCCCACTGACGTGCTAAGGATTCTCCTAGAACGAGGATATCCTCGTTCTAGAAGAAGTCTTAGCACACAAGTAAGATTATTTTAGCAGAGGCTGTTACTTTACTTTTTCCATTATTATATTCCATACGTCTTACGATATATTTACTTTTATATGCCGAGTTATTATACTGCACGATCTTGGATTAACTTTTTTGGCCTTTAGTAAAGTACCTATGTATATTCTAGATTAAACTTTACGAACAATTTCTATTCCCCAGATTTTATGTGTGCAAAATTTTATGATAAACGGGTTAGTTTTTATGACCTGAAAGGGTTATATAAAAATTCTATTTAATAATATTATAAAGGATTACTACGTTTCAAAATAATGTATGGCATCGTGTCTTTAGGTGAAAAAAATTCTTTTGTAAAAATATAATGCCTCTTTCAATACGAGTGCACTTTTTTTGGGTCACGTCTCTGTGAGATAGTGCAGGCCACTCTGACATCTGGATGAGCGTCCAAGAAAAAAAAAGACCATTGATATCGGATTTAAGTGCCAAGTGTTAAGTGTCGTCTCGCGGTATGAATGGCGCAGTGAGAAGAGCGCAGATCTCTAGGGCTGCAATATTACAATGTAGCATTTTTATGTCAAAAGAATATTGTCGACGACGGTCGTGAAGTTATGCCGTGGCACTTCAGCGGAAGCGAATAAGAATTTTGATGTTACAAAATATAAAAGAAAAGTATTGAAATATTTACCTTATGCTTTTCACTTGATAGTATGGTCAAACCCCAACTTGAACTCCTGATCCAATCCAGTAACATAGTAAGTTTAAAGTAAGTCACTTTTGGAACATTTCAAATAACATTCTATTCATCATATTGTCGACACGTTCACAATTTTAACTACAATAGTTTGTTTTTACAGAAAACTACAAATACCGATTTCAAGCGCCTTGAAAGTGTACTTTCGAAACATATCCTTGGTTATTTTAATCTTAAAAACAAATTACTAATCCTATTTAATTGGACTATTTACGAAGAATGCTCTATCGTATAAAATAAGAATATTTGAAATTGATTCATAAATGACAGAGATACGCGCAAAAATACATTAAATCTATTTTGTTATTTTGATTTAAAAGAGAAACTATTGAACCAATTTTATGGGACCATTCCGGAAGAAAGTTCATAAATGGCGGAGATATGCGCAAATGTACATAAAATCATATAATCATTCGAGTTGAGATCATTCTTCCTTTTTTGAAATCGGTTAACAAAAGCGATGAGTTGATTTTTTTTAATACAAATATGTAGAAAATGTGCAGTCGTGAACACTATTTTTTTTTTATAAATGTGTTTTAATTTTTTTAAGCACGACCATAAAAATTAAAAACGATATCTGTTGTGTCATCTCTATATGATTTTCACTTTGTGAACTAAATGTTGCGAGCCAAATGGTTTTTATCGTTTCCAGATGTATATTTCAAGACAAAGAATAGGTCAGGATGTTTTACACCCAGACTTTTCTACATGGAGATACAACTTAGTATTGTACACACAAAAACTCGGTTTTCAAATCTCAAAGCACTACAAAACCGACTAAACGTTTTTGACAATAGAAAATTCATTTCCGCTTCAATGTTGCCAATGCTACGCTTCTATTTGATATCAGTAGGTAACACTATTAAGTTACAACGAATATTATTTTGGCAATTTAAAGGAAGAATTTTTTTTATGGAAAGGAAGACAAACGACCGACAAAAACCGTCTGCTCGTTTGTCTTCCTTTCCATAAAAAAAAAAAAAAAAAAAACGAGCAGACGGCTCACCGGATGGTAAGTGATCCCGTCGCCCATGGACACACGCAAC
>JAOCPS010322375.1:0-12803 GCA_025505425.1 Graphium colonna | reverse complement strand
GAACAAAACATAAAAAAAAATCCTTTCTGATAAAGCTATATAAAAGAAGCTTCTTTATGACCACTCGCCCTGAAAAGAACCACCCCCTTCAGAGAATGCCGGCATTAAATAAATTATGGAAAGCTTTTGGGGTTGCTTGATGGCCATTCTTACGATTTTATTTTTCCATTCCTTTCACAATCCTTAATATGTTTCCAAGGCTTTCAACTTGCACAGCTTTTCTGATGTTGTATCCATGGGTGACTTAGTTACTAAACATTAGGTGAAAGTGAGGAGATATCCATGTGCCAACCATTTCCTATAAAAACAATATTTACAGCGATTGCACGTTGTCTACGATCGTTCTTATCATTTCAGATTTAGATATGATCATTAAAGATTATCTAAACAATGCTTTTAATTGTATCGATAAAACGCTTTGATTAAGAGGTTGTATACCATACTCTAAAAATTATCATTATTTTTGCCATTGATGTTTGCCAATGTCATAGTCAAAACATTAACCGTTTTAGCAGAGGAGTTAATTTGCGGAGAGTCAATTTGAGGTCGAAGGCCGCGGTGTTTAGCAGGGAGTTCCACTAGGCTCAATTAATCCAAGAATGAAATCTAGAAATGTAAAGACTTTTTCGAAATTATTATTGAACTTAAGCATATAATATTTTTAACTGTCTTTGAAAATAAAGTTGATCAAGTTAGGGAATTTGTTTTTCCAATATTCTGAGTTTGAGTGTAGTTGAAAAATACATTGGCATTATAGATTAAATAGATACAAGTCTTAAGAATTCTCTAAAATTATCTATTCTTATCTAATTGTGTAAACATATTGACTGCCATCCATGTCATTTGAATCGGTGAAATTAGAGGCAGCTGAAGTAATAATATGTTGCAAATATAAGTCTATCAGTGCGATCTACAAATTTATGTCACTTTGCTGAAAACGATATGTGCCTCTGATCTGAAAAAATATTTTTTAAGAAATTACGTTATGAATAGTGAAGATGTAACAGGTGACAATAGATGTTATTCTTTTTCTCATCAAATGGTAATTTACGCTATTTCACGGAAAAGGGATGATCCGTATTAAATCGCAGATATCTCTTTACTGTAGCATTCGCGAAAACTATATCAAGCCATATATTGTGTTTCATCCTATCTACTGTGCATATTTTATTCCTCTATGAGCCTGACTAAAATAAAAAAAGGTTAATTTAATATGATTGCCCTATGCCGAGACTAGGTTTGTAACTTTTGTTTATTTTTCTTTGTAAATATGTTTCCTGTTATTGATAAAGAGGTTAATTTTATTAAATGAAACTTCTATTCGACCAAATTTATAACAGCTTCTTATTTGTAATTGATTATTTAAAGAGAAAAGGTAGTATATAAACACCATGAAATGCATACAATGTTTTTTTTGTATAAACTTTCTCTGCACACATACAAAAGAAATGTTATATGTTAGACTGAGTTTTATTCACAATCTTCCACATACATACGTTCAATTTCCGCCATGTTGGTGGCTACTGTTTTATTGTCACTTCCCGAAGCGTAAGTGCAAAGCGTGATTTAACCACGCATCTTTGCGCTCAACGTGTACTCGTACAAAAAGAACATTAAGGTAAAAAGTAACGATGATTGGAACCACGATCGCTGACAATGGCCACGTTAAATAGAAAATAGTGAAATGGAAAATAGTTGCACATCGAAAAATTTGTAAACTATGACTTTTTTTAGTTCTCCTATTATTTATTTATTTAAATATAAATGTATGTTATTTTATATAAGTAAATTATTTTCTAGGTGGTAGAGCAGCCAAGATGAGCACGACAAAGCTACATAAAAATACTACATAAAATAAGTCTGGTTTGTAAAGGTTATTCGTGTTTCATTCTCTCTTGTTTTTTTGAAAGAAGAGAAACGTGGAAGAAATGCAGAAAACGCATGACAGTCCCGTGGAGAAAAGACGGGTTATGTCGGACTCTCGCCGATTAAAGCCTCCACGTTGTAACACCGCAGCGCATATCGGCAGGTTCCAAAAACGTTTTCCTATACTTCCATGCTGGCAAGCAGACCCTTCTCGGGGACATCTCTCGTTTCCTTCCATGTACGGCGCGCCAAGGCGAGCGCGCCTTCCTGCACGGCCTCTCTGTTATGGGCGACAAACTCCCCCAAGTAAGTGCCTGCCTTGAGAGCCAGGAGGGCAAGTGCCAACGAGCAACAAGCCTCCTAGCCCCCACGGCAGATACGATGCTTGGCTGCTCCGCGAGATTCGGCCGCAGAAGGCAGAAATCTACTCCCGTGGCCCCTCCACGTCGCATCCGTCGGTGGTGCGGTCCCGCAAGTCGCGATGATAGGGATAGCGGCCTGCGATCTACCGAGGCCACATGCGAGGCAGACCTGATCCCACAACCCTTCCAGCATGCATCAAAAATGGACTTCAGGAGCCCACCTCGACCGTCCCTCACCGGTTGGGTATGGGCTTCTCCGCTACACCACGGCTAGCACCACCCCCCGGCTACTAAGCTCACCCACCACGACATGGCGGGAACACGGTCGGAGGGAGGTTATTCGTACGCTACTTTTTCTAATCTATATTTAGGATTGTTTAGGGAATTGCTTCTCTTATTCTCAATCATTAATATTTTGATTACCCTCCTCACACACAAAATCTATTTAATTCACTATCCAAGATTAGCAATGTGCTCTCGGATTTCCGGAAGTTGAGATTGACTGAATAGGCGATAACTTCACTTAATACCAGGTGAACTGTTTGCTCACTTGCCAACCTTTGTCTTTTATAAAAAAAAACGGAAAGTTTCTGCAAGTCTCGATTAAATAACTTTCAAAATTAAGTTTTTGTTACAACACGAATACTTGGGTGTTCCAGAAGTAAAGAGACTAAATATATTTAACAATATTAATTACCAATAATCTGTTATAGTATGGATTTGGTATACGAATGGAGGCACTAATTTATTTTTATGTCTATATCGAATTTGCTCAAGCAATGCCTCTGTATACACTTTTCCAAATGTAGCTGCTACTCTTTTAGCCAATTTCGTCTATCTGTGTTTAAAAGATCTCCACGTTTGTGGTATATCTGTATACTTTGTATACTCTTTTTTGCACGGGGCCTAAAACATTTCAATACCTCGAGCTTGAGGAAAATTTGGTGCATTATTTAGCTTAGTTACAAACTTAACACCCGTAGTCTGTAAGTACTTAGTTGTTACTCAAAGAGTGAAGAGTTTAATGTTTTAAACTCATAATGGCATGAAGCCAAGTCCGGCCAAAACAAAACATCTTGTCTCTGGTAACGCCTATCTATAAAAGGAATTAAGCGTTTGATAATGCACTCTCTAAGATAAGTCCGGGAGTTCATAGACCCTGTTCTATAATAGGGTTCAGAAACTTTACCGTTTTCATCAAAAGCTTGCCAAACAAGATATTTTTTTTAAAAACTTAGCCTTTGGTACGATTTTTTCGTTGTAATCAACATCGTGACGACTGGTTGCGTGGAAATTTTGTTTTCCAGGAACATCACTCGGGTCAACCGGTGCGTATGTATCATCGTCAATTATAAGAAGATTTTTCACAAACTTTACGGCACTCTCGCTTGGCACTCGCCTCACTTTCAATCCTACATCATTGCATTTTATTCTAGATGCACTGGACTTCGAAATTTTTAATTTATCCGCCGCAATTCTCACCGATGTTGAAGGTGTCTGTTCAAAAATATTTTTTTACTTGGTTTATATTTCTGGATATACATAGATACTGTACGTGGTCTTCCCGGAATCTTCTCAAAATCTGTCTCTACCGTTTTTTCATAACGTTTTATTATTCGGTACAGACTAGTTTTTCTGGCTCCCTCTTAAATAAAATGACGAATTGTTTCAGATTTCCCATGACGCAAATAATATTGAATAACTCTTTTTGAAAACAATTCTTGTTCAGTTCGCTTCATTTTTAAAAAATGCAAAATAATTTTAAAACTCCACTCATTGTGACAGATATGTTATCTATGGTTAGCATGGCAACCATTTATTTTTCTTAGAAAACATTTTCCGTGGCTACTTTGATTTGGAAAAAAGTCTCTTTGCTTATGGGACACCTTTATATACACGCGATTAATCACATGATCAGATATTTTAATACTACTAACTAACATCAATTTTTACCTTTATAGTTTGGTCAGTGTTTAAAATAGGAGCAAAAACGATGACTATTTTTTTATGTTATAAAGTCGGGTTGGTTATGTTTTAATGTATCTTTTACTCATTATTGATTGCCCTGCCTATGCAGCAACACTAGATAAAATTGCAACTAAGAAATTAACTATTAAATTGATTGTGGCATCAGCGTTTAAATTAGCTCCTTAATAATTTGCTTGAGTACACCGAATTCAAATCGAGCGCTAGCCACTGGGCTACCGTGGCCCACGACTTACACTTGGATCATCTTAATTTTCTTGCAACCATATTGCCCTTACCCTGCTGGCAAATATAAACAGTCCAAAGTCATTATTCTCTTCTTTAATTCTTGGATTCAGCTATGAATCTTCGGTTTGGGAAACAAGGGCCTTTAAAAGTAGGTCAGAGAGTTAAAAATATTACATAACATATGTAAAATTTTTAAGGGATAACTGATGAGAAACTATGTCGTTGGACACATAAATATTCAAATTCAAGACATTTTAGAAATTGCATCAGAAATTTCGATATTCAAGAAATTTCGAAAATTTTGACATCACACGTTGATTTTATGCCGCTGTAATGGGTTTTCCAGATTAGGAAACCCAAAGATTTCGGTTAGACAAATTCCGGTACTGGTTGGTTCGATTACGAAATGTCTAAGAAACCAGCTGTTGATTATATCTATGGGGACATATAATGAATGGGCTGTAATGTATAATCGATTGATAACTCGTGAATTTTACTTATAAATAATAAATCATTGCTTTTACGTACATTATAAGACGGATATAACGCAACTAAGTGTACGCATTTGCCGTGGGGTTATGTTTTAGGCACGCATTACAATATCCTTGTGTTGTCGTACGATAGAACTGTGATATATTATGTTGTAATAAAAATTTCCGCTTGTATCTTAACCGTATAATATTAATTGTAGAGTGCTAACAAATAATATTAACTGAGATTTATAATACGAAAGATAAGGCGGATTATGTAAATGTCGTTTTCCAGTGTCACGTTACTATGATTGAAATGTATTTGTGTAAATGGTATCAGAAAATTTGAAAGTGTAGGAAGCTGATTGCATTTAAGGTCGCATTTAACTTGAATAGTTATAAGTCATAAGTTTTAAGTTGTCGGTTAATGGTTAAAAGTGGAAATGATGTTGAATTAACGCATACTTAACTTTAGACGTGCTATAAAACAAATAACTTCTTTGTTATTTTGAAGGTTAATAAGACAGCTGCAATTTATTTTAATTTTTGTAATGTTACAAATTACTTAGATGTTACTCTTAATACAATTTTGTATAGTTGTTTTTATAAGACCTCTGTAAAGGGACAATGCAGCAAACAGAACGAGTAATTAGTAATTGAATATTATAAATATTTAATTTGTTAATAACTGATAATATTATAAATAATTTATTTTTCTATAGGAATGTTGGCGTTAAAATTATGACAAATTTTATAACAATAAATGTAATATGTTGGTGCAATATTTTTTGGCATAAACCGATATGTATATATATTGACTTTCATTTGTACATTCTCACCGGAAATGTTGATAAATTCAATATTAATTATTAAATAATTGTTAAATTATATCTTATAATATTACCCTACCTTTAGTGGTTTAAATATTTAACTAGAACCTTCCTATCGAGGTGATAAGAATGTTAAATGCAAGTATAAGTCACAATTTGAAAAACATTAATGGTCGTCGGCTTATTTATCAGTTCAAACTTTTTACTATGTTTTAGTTATCTAACAGCGAATCAGTCAATGTAGCAACACAAGAGTAAAATGGAGATGACAAAGACAGTACTTACGCCCAGTAGGGGGCTATAAATAGCCCAACAGCGGCTGTAGATGATGATGATAATGATCAGCACGTCAATGACTGAATATAATTATACAAAATTAATCGAATTTTACATAAACGTAATAAGATTTGGGTAACAATTATTACAAAAATTGGATTTTTAAAAATATAAAACAATATACGCGTAAAACCGCGGATCATATTTCTTATACATATGCAATATAAATGTATTTAAATATTATGTAATTTCTTAATTTTCAATCATAATTCGTTGGTACGAATTTTTAAGACAACAGGTAAGAGATCAAATGCCAAGCCAGGGACAAAATAACCTCGTAGCTACAATTACTGCTACTTACAGCAAAGTGACATTGACAAGTAGCTAAAATCATCTTTTTATTTTCCATGCATAGATATATATTAGAAAGTTTCTTTGTCTTTCTCTATTAGCACACATCACAACATCTTTTCACAGCTTTTGCTGCACTTCTACGGCCGGTCTCGCCCGGGAAATTACCACCGCCTTTTATGAAGTCGGCATAAAAAAAGTATGCACGACTTTTGGGGATGCCGGCCGGCCATGCTTTTCTTTTCCCATAAATACTATACCCCCTCCCCCACCAAACCCTTAATCCCGACCCATTCTATTTAATAAACCTATTCCATATCAAATTGCCCAGGTTCAACGCAATATCCAAAGAGTATTACGTGTGTCTATGGGTGCTGTGATCGCTTACCATCAGGTATACCGTGCTCGTTTGTCTTCCTTTCCATAGAAAAAAACGACATTTTTTTACCCTTAGTCCCCGGATTCAAAAACGACATTCCGAATCCGGGAACTAAGGGAAATAAAGCTAGTAGCCAGAGCTATTTATAGGGCTACGGCTTGAATACAGAAGAATATTTTTAAAATTAATTCAGAAAACTAATGCATTTTATTATCCAGCGGAAATAATTAATAAACAATATTTAAATTAGTTTTCTCATGCTTAAACCGCATATAATTTTCAGCATTAAACGAGTGTTACGAAAGCCAATTTGAGCAACTTGAAAAAAATTTATCCTGTCAAGACAACTATGCAAACTCGTTATGATTTTGAATAGTAGTCGACCTTCCTAGGGTGGAAGTATTGCGGCTTTTGAACCAAACTTTTTCGAAATACCTTTTGTAATTAGTCAAAAAGTGAAATATGTTTTATTTTATGTCTCGCGAGGTCGTTCGGTACCTTTCCGTTGAGGCTGTTGCTTTTAATATCATATACTCAAAAATATAGTACGTTAGGTAAAAATTAAACAGGATATGACGAAATGTGGGCGTTGCACACAGACAAGTTTTTATGTCAAGTGTTAGGATCAATTAATTAAATCCTGCATAAGGCATTGCAGGTTTAATAAGTAGCTAAGTCGACCACCAAAGAACGTTATACTAATTTAGCTGCTGCACTCACTATCCGGCCGTCTGTCTTCAACCTAATACAAATGTTAGAATCTTTTATTTTGTTTGCCGCCATATTTATTTATCTTAAAACGTTTTTCACTACAACTTATAATGGCAAACTTAACACCAGTGTGTGAGTGAAAACTTGAAAGCTGAGCCATTTTCTGATGTGACGTACCCCTTGGTCAAAATGCTATCATGGTAATAATATGATATCCAAGAGCCTAGACTAACGGTGGGGTTATAAATTAGTTAAGGACTTCTTATGTGAACAAAATAAAACAATCGATTTTGGGCTCATTTTCTTTATCTTGACTAGTATTGTAGTGTTACATGATATCCAGAATTGTATTCGTTTTTTTAAATTAAAATCTTGATTAAATATATATGTATATAATAAACACATAATATATTTCATTTCTGTTCTTGATAGATCCACACCGCCGATTTGAATTTCTTTTCGATTTTGTAGACTTATAAATATTCCTTATTCTCAAAATTAGAGCCATGACGAAAAATTAAATAATCAGTCAAAGATAACATCTATTTCACTTACAAAGGATTAGCGCATTCAAAAACAAAATATATATCTCGTTTTATAATTACTTTCTAAAATATATGTTTGTCTTATAAATGTAAATTGCCAATCAAAAATTAAGGTCACAATTGCGAAGTGATATTGTGCTATTATAAATCATATACTTTCGAGTATATTTCTAAGGAATGGTGTCCTTTTGATATTACGAGTAAATAAATGAAAAAAATACTAAACATTTATAGGAATTCAAAAAGTGATAGGAAATGAATTCGATTTGAAAGCTACATTGAGTTTTTGATTTCGAAAGTATTGCACCATATTTGAAAATAAGACCTAGTTTCGACGCATAAATTATATTGTTACATTTTCACATAGCGTGTTATGTGTTAGTAATTTACAATTCTAAATAAATTGCGTTATTTACAATTCTATCAACTAGAAATCGTAGTTCAACACAATTGGATCCGTTTAATTATTTAAATACCATATTTGGATATGTATCTAAATGTGCTATTAAAATAATGATTGGTGAGTCACCTACGATATCAAAGGAAATCACTCAGTACTCGATCCCAATCATATTTATGTATAAAAATTAGGGGCATAGTTTTAGCTGAAACTTTTCGATACATGAATGGATTGTGGCGGTACAGCGCAGTGCCAACACAGCTGAGCACGCCACAGGTCATCGACTTCCCCACCACTCTGGCCACGTATCCGCTAGGGTGAACATGAATTGCGTATTTTTTTAACTTTAGATTTTGTTAACTCAGTGGTAAATTGATATTCAATTTAAATATTTTTTTTCTTAATTTATGATCCCCAAATATAAAGTCTTAAGGTATTGAAGGTAACTTAGCAGTCATTCTGTGTATACGACTTTTTGCATCAATAAAGTATGATAATGAAGTGGTTACTCCAGTTAAACTTTTATGAATGAAATGGTGCTAAGAATCTCCAACTGTTGGTTCGACACAAAATCTTTGAATTATTTATATGTTCTCTTTTTAGAGCATTCATGATCAAATAGTCCTTTATACGTTACAACCTTTTATAGATATAACATTAATGAACCTAAGTTTTATAAAAAACTTTTATTCGTTTGTGAAATGTCGTTCGCTTAATCTATAAATGTGTATTTTATAGATTGATGAATTAATTCAATATAGTCAAGCATAGTTTTTACATCCGAAATTCCCAAAATATAGTATAATGGTTCGATATAACCTTTTATAGTTGTTAAAAATCCTTTATACAGCGACATAAAATAAATTGCGTTTATTATTTCGGCATCTGGCGTTGAATCTGGTCGTTTTGTTTGTGTCACAGTAAGGTATTATTAGATAAAATGGTCTAGTTACGACATAAGGTAAGTTATGAGCCCTTTTACTAAAATTATCAAATGTGACCGGTTATGTCACAGTCTCTAGAACTCTATATTTTTTTCGTTATAACATTATTTTACTTGTAATAGTTTTCGAAATAAAATATTCGAATACACGTAAAAAGTATGTGACATTAACACTAAAAAGGCTTGAGTTTAAATTTTATATTCATTAAGTAATTACAAAATTATTCAAAACTTTAATTAATAATCAAATAATATTTAATGTGACATCATAATTTAATTAATGTTATTGCTTTAATTATGCTAAATAATTGAAAAAAAAATGTATACCAATAATATTTTATTCTTTATACATAAAATCAAATATCTGTTTGTGTTATAATATTAATGGTTGTTCAAGATAAGTTTATTTATTTACATTATTTATTTATTTATTCATACTTCTGTACAAATATTGGACACAAACAGACTGATGGTATTTTATGTAGTTTACGGTAAATGAATGAATGAGAGAAATCCATAGGACGAGACCCAATTCGATTATTATTTTACGAGTATATTTAAAAATCTTCTTTCACTCCCGATGGAGTCACTACTTAATATTCAGTTTAATAATCCTTTTCGTAATAAGTTTCCATAAAATGTCAACAAAAATCACAAACATTTCTACACAGGCGATACCTTAGTTAAAAAATTGTTAATGATATTAAATACGGAGATTGACCGATAGAAAAACAAGACTATCGCTGTCATAAGTCAAACCGCCTTTCGGTCAAAAAGGTTAGCACTGTAGATCTCGCTAAAAACTTAGACATGCATATATGCATGTAGTCAAGCCATTTCAGGTGACATTCACGTTAAGAGGAGTGATTTATCGTTGAATCCTAAGTATATCAAATTCTCAGAAACGCACTGCCAATACTCAGAAGCAGTCCTCCAATCCAATGCTCTCATTTTGGGTTACTTACAAGATAAAAATCCATTTCCTTTTCATAAAAATGTTATTATTTTAATTTGTTACAAATACGAGTTTCGAAAATATTTTAAGCGGCTCTTTAAAAACGCGGAGATATGTTTTAATGTTTCATAATTGGGGCATAATGCTATACTCACATTATTGCCTCACAGTAAAGTGATCCATGCGTAAGAGGACGAGTGAAAAGTCTGCCTTGGTACTTGACGAAAACAAATGATTTTATCCGATGGTGGTAGTCTTTTTTAGATACCCAACATCGTATGGAAAGGCACCAGGGTATGTGGGGGTTCCTGATTAGAACAGAATTAACCACTTTAAAAAACCCACGGGAAATTTTTATTTTCAATATGCCGAAAAGATGGACGCTTATCCGTGAACCTCAGCGCGACCTCGACCATTGATTTCTCCTCACGGAGTGATGTAGCCCTGTTCAGCCATACAATGCTGTTCCGGCGCAAGGAATACAGCATCCCTATGTAGCCCTCTGTGGACCAGCAGCTAGTTCTACATCTGTTACCCTAGGACTGTAATCCGAGGGGAGGAGTGCGCGCGAAGACTTCCCTCCTGCGTATGGTAGTGTAGCCTACACCAAGACACTCCGATCACTTTTAACTTAAATTTTGATTTGAGTACATGTTGACTAAAGGCCCTTGTACTTTTTTTCAAAACACAATTTTTCCGTAAGCTTTAAATAAAGGAATATTTATTAATTTATTTTTATTTTAGATTTAGTAGTTCTGGTGATAAGAGATGGTCAATTTTCATCTACAATTAAACCTTACATTTAATATGTCACACGGTGCTGCAATCCAGAAGACTCGGCTGTAATAGAAAGATACATAGACATATGAGTGATACTACATTGGAACCGTTTTTATACGGATAGATAAATACATTTGAAAAGTAAAGCAAAAATAATGTTTTTATTTGTACGAAATCGACAAAAGAAAACTACTCAAGTAAAAAAACTTTGATCTCTGATGATATTGGACATCTCAATAATAAAAGGAATAAAGAAAAAGAAAGGAATGAAGACATAATATATAATTAGGACTAAAATAAAAAGTTTTTAAGCATTTTCGTTATCTGTTTTAAAGGTAGTTTAAATATCTTAACAGCCGTATCGAGGTGTTTCATTCGTGTACTTATTTGTAAACTGGATAGCCTTAATTGGGCATCAGCTTCAAATTTATTCAAGCAATGTGCTCTAGATGTGAATAATATTTTTTGTAAAGTATAAAGTATTTACATCCATGCATAAACTTGTTCCTATTGTTTAAGAGTACATCGTTCGAAGTATTGCTACGAAAAATAACTAGGTGTTTTTTGTAGAGAAATGTTGGCAAAGCGAGCAGACGGTCTGCCTGATATTAAGTGATGATGGCAGTTTATACATTCAATATAGAATAGGTTTATTAAGTAGGATGGAGGAGGAATATATTATGGATTCAGAGGAGAATGGAGTGGAGAGTAAGAGCGAACGAGCGTGGCCATAGAAGAACAGCAAGAGCTGTATAAAGTTGCGCTATCACCTACCGAAATTATGTAGAAAAACTGTTTCACCGCCATCAGTAAAATTACTACTAAATATATTAATGAAAGTAATTTCAGTCTAATGCATTTCTAAACCTTTGTGAGTGGATAATTGAGTATGCTGTTCGGTTCGCTTCTTGTTAAGAGAAGCCAATGGACACCCAATTGAAATAAACGTCAATTTTGACAAGGGACATTTCATTCCATGGCCATTTGATCATTTAGAAATCTCAATCAGGTTATGTATTTCGGAATTAAATTAAATTCAAGGATATTTAACGCCATGTAGCAAACTACTAATAAATACTCGTAAGATTCCGCACATATCGGGCTGTGTTCAAAATTTTATATACATTTCGGATAATATGTTTTCAAAATGTAAATTTCTTTATAAGATTTGTATACTCTTCGTAATATCTTTCGTTGTTAGTAATAACTCATCGTTCAATCAAGCCGTTTAGTCAAATCTGCAGATTAATTAAAACTTGCTCTTATCGGCCAAACGACTAAAGTATTCTGCAGTATATTTCGATTTACATAAAAGTGTATTTTTATTTTTGTGTGTAAATTAATCGAGTGACAAATTAAATACAGAATGTGGAATTTTGTTATACATGCCTCGTGTAATATGCACTAATGTACATGCCCTGTAAATGAGTAGTTCGTCTCATGTCGATGAGTAATCACTATATTGATGTTTTGAATTAGTTTGTCCACAAAACGCATATTAATAATTAATAGAATACTGAGATTTAATTACTTTCTAGTATTTATTCTATATGTATATATACTTAAGGAACAATTAATATTTTGTAGAAGCGACAAAAAAGTCTTAACGTACATAATTTTTTTTAAAGAGACGTCGCAGTCTATTCGCTGTTGTATGTTGATAATGTATGCACTCCCTCATAGCAACATCCCGCAGCCTGCTTGTCGTTTAAACTTAGAAA
>JAOCPS010322265.1:0-12803 GCA_025505425.1 Graphium colonna | reverse complement strand
CAAATCCTTAATCCCGACCCATCCTATCCAATAAACCAATTGTATCCAATTTCCCAGGTTGACAACGCACTTGCAACACTCCGGATCTTGCGTGTGTCCATGGACGACGGGATCACTTATCATCAGGTGAATCGGCTGCTCGTTTGTCTTCCATTCCATAAAAAAAAAAAAAAAAAACTCCTACTCATGACCATGAACGCTGTAAGGGGTTCGCAGTTTCACCTCGAGTGATAAAATTCAACAATAAATCGTGATAAAATCCGTAAAGACTTGCGCGAATGTTCAACATTTTAAATTAAACAAATTTAAAATGTTGAACATTCACGCAAGTCTTAGAAATACCATAGAGTTTTGTTGCTGGAATCGCTATCGATAATCTCTAGACTTACCACTCATAGTTGTATTTGATAGACAGATTCACGAGGAATAATATAGCCGTCCATCACGGCATGGTCTTCAGGGGCCGAACAAGGCGAGCGAGCAAAGAATCCCCACAATTGATCTGCACCAGACCTAACTCAACTTTAACAATGGCATTGTCCCTCTGAGATTCGAACCCAGTAAAGCAGTGTTTTTTTATGGAAAAGAAGACAAACGAGCAAACGGTTCACCTGGTGGTAAGCGATCCCGTCGCCCATAGACAAACGCAACATCTGGAGAATTGCGAGTGCGTTACAAATCTTGGATATTGGATTGAACAGGTTTATTGGATAGGATGGGGTCGGGATTAAGGATTTGGAGGGGATTGGAATAGGAAAAGAAAAGGGTAGAACATTGCCATCAAGCATCCCCAAAAGTCATGCATACTTTATTCTATGCCCACTTTATAAAGGGCGGTGGTACTTCCCCGGGCGAGCATGGCCGTAGAAGGCAGCAAAAGCTGTGAAAAGATGTTATGCTCTACCACCTCCGAAAAGTTTGGGTTTTCTGTCCACCACTCTCTTTTTTAGAAAATATAATATCTATCCCTCCTTAAAAATGTATGACCTTCTAAACTAACAATACCATCTAGATAGCGCTAGAGCCTAATTTAAACCACTGTCTTAAATGAACACCAGAGGTTGAGCGTCCCCCACGGGGCGCTAATGTCCACTTTGGGAACCACTGCAGTAAAGCAAGGCCACTGAGGCACAATGCACAGGTAATAGGGGACAGAAAAATTTGCAAACAATAGTAGAAAAAATTACATACAAAACATAAAATATAAAACATAACTGTCAGTTTTTAATTTTAAAATAAAAAAAACTATTTGTAACTTATAAATACTTAATATCCTAGGTAATAAAAGCACAATAACTAGCATTATTATCATTTGGACTATTTTCATTCAATGCAAAGTCCTTAAAAAATACATACCTGCGACAGGACTACTCTCCATCGTTGCACCTTTTCCTCACTTTTTTGTGTCATTTTACACTTGCCACTATAAAAAAGTCTTCACTTTCTGTCTGTCCTACTATCACTGTGCACTATTATCTACAATAAACAAATAAATGTAACAAACAACTATAGCAAACTGTAATAAACTTGTTTTGAAACGGAACGGTTCTCTTCTGTCACTTTTATCGACGTTATTAATTGTTATTTAATAATGGTGCCACTGTAATAACTACTAAAGTGAAATTATTAAAAAAATATATTCTTCTCCATGCATACTTTTACATTTTTACATTTTTTATTACGCTTCTATTATATTTTATTGTATTTTAAACAATCTTAACTTAAGTAATGAAATATGAAGTTGATTAGTCCTAGACACAAATCGACTATCGGTGTATAAGTCGAGTCACCTACTAACTACACCATCAGACGTGATTTATTTTCCTATAATATTCAATTACCATCAATGTTACGTAAGTATTCCGAGTACCAGCATAATTAAATTCCAGTGAATGCAAAACATTAGTTATTTTTATTAATTAAACACCTATACACACTAGGCATGGGCCATTTCAGTGATATTTCACTTGCTATCGGTTATATAACGTTCTCATTGTAGGCAACGATAACTTTATATAACCGATAACAAGTGAAAAAACAGTGAAACGGCCCATGCCTAATACACACATATAAAAAATTTAGTAATTGTTCAACTATTGTCTTTTGTCTTAAAACGTTTTATATTTGTATTAAAAAAAATAATAAGGATTTTTATATTTGAAAAATATATGTGTACCGTATTTTTCAGCCTTTTAGAATGTGTTTAAAAACAAATACGTAAATAATTAAAGAAAAGTAAAGGACTATGCCAAAAACTACCAAACATTCTCATGCATCAAGATCAAAATTATAAAGTAAATATTTACAAATTTTTCTAACGACATTAAACTCCATGGATTTGATTTTTGAACAGGGAATTTAATTTATCGTATAAAAGTATGAATTCTGCCTTACGTACGTGATATTTACACGATCTGTCACAGATATTTAGAATGCAATAGAAGCTATTTTCTATGAATCGATTTTTCTATTGTATCAAATATTTCAGAAACCCAGGTTTTCTTAAGTAGAAGTCAATGTGATAAGTCTAGACTCCCAAAAAATGTTTGACCTTGATAAATAGAAACTACCTATTTATTATTTCAAATTAAACAATATTCATAGACCTACCCGAGTGACCATGAACGTTGCAAAGAGTGTCGAACGTTGGATGACAAAGGACCATGTCCATTTTTGTATGGCATACCGTACCAAATTGCATCAAGTTCAAACATTTTTTAGAGACTAGACCTTAACATTATTATACTAGACATTAACTCCTACAGAAGTTCTTTTCGTAAAAAAAACCCCTCCGACTTCTGTTTTACTTCGGCGTCTGTGTCCACTCGGATGAACATGAATTACGTAATTAATTTTTTAACTTTAGATTATGTTTACATGGTGGTTAATTCATATTAATTTAAAATGATATTTTATTCTTCATATATGATCCCCATATATAGTCTTATAGTGATGAAAGTTACTCACTAGTCAGCTGGCCACTCTGTATACTTTCTTGTTATCTATGCTTAGATCATGAGAGAAGCAAGAGACCTTTAGATACGAACTTCGTGGCTAATATCCGAATTTTTGATATAATACATTTTGAAATATTAAAAAAAGTAATTTGTTATTACGCCTCCTCCAAGGGGTGAAAATGTTTTTTAGTCATTTCTTAGAACAGATTAGACATCTTGGTATTAATTGTAGCCCAAATTATCGCCATTGTGGCAAAATATTACATAATTACCAATTAAAAGGCTGTAGTTTAAGGCTATTAGGAAATACAGATTTCCAGTAGCTTTTGAGGTTATCAACACAAGGGACATAAATTAAAAAAATAGCTTACTTATTCACGAATTTTATGGACAATCATAGTGACAATTATATAAATACGTCTTTAGCCACAAAAATGTAAACAAGAAACAAAAATAAAATAAACATTTTATAATATCTATTACTTTACTTACACATTCTCGATTAATTGAAATTCAAATATAAAATACAGACTTGTTTTTTCTAATTCCATGACATTAATTTTAGACTTTTTTTTATATACGTTCGCGTATAACTCCGTCATTTGGACCGATTTAAAAAAATCTCATTTTGTCTCATGGTGGGTGGGTACTCTTTCGAAATGATGCCAAAAAATTTAAAAAAAGCGGTTCAATAGTTTGTTTTATAAATCAAAATAACATAGTTAATTTTATTTACATCCGCGCGTATCTCCGAACCGATTTTAAAAATTGTTTATATCTGATATACGGATTCTTTTGTTATCGGGTATACTTAAGAAACAGTCTCATATTTTTTTCAAAAAATTCGGTGTAGTTAGTTAGTTTTTTAAATGTTATTATTAATTTATCTTAAAAAATATTTTTCTATCTATCAGATATCCTTCCAAAATGGTCCCGAATTTTGTTATAAAAATCGAATCGGTTGTTTGTTTTTGAAATTAAAATAACGGAGAAGGTATGTCCCAAAGTACATTTTTAAGGCTTTCGAAGCCGGTCCTTGTTATTTTCGTGGAAATAAACTGTAACTGCAAATATAGTAGAGCCTTCAGTAATTATCAATATGCAATGATGAAGAACATACGATAACAAAGAATAGAAATGTTTTCTTCCTCCTAGCCTTATTCCCAAATTATTTAGGGTCGACTTCTTATCCAACCAAATATTACCTGAATATCAGTTTTTACACAGAGCGACTGGCATCTGACCTCTGCGACCCAAAGGGATAAACTGTATTCGATGGATGGATTAGTTGTCAGGTTATTTGAAGGCACTGACATCCTTTAACGACTGCCAAAGGCAAATAAACAATACAAAACCTTTTTATTCGTAGAAAGTACTTTAGCCCTTAAAAGCAATTTTGAAAAAAATACGGCAATTTCTGTATCTTTAAATTATTTTTTCAAGAATTTCCTGTTTAAAAAAAGTTCATTACCTAGATAAAATATACATTAGGCATTCCTATATAAATCTTGCGGATTTATTGCAGAATCATAAGAAAATGCAACATACTTGATATGTCAAAAGTTGTTAATGTTACTAAGAATCTGTCCCATACTATCTAAACATTTTCGAGAATCAGTTACGAAATAAAATTAAACGAGATTTTTATTCAAATAATACTAAGAACTCGTGTTTATCAACAGGCGTTGATTTCTTTCGTTAAATTACGTATTTAAAAAAAAGTCTCCGTTTACATTTTAAATGTGTCAAAACATGGCGTTAGTTCCATGTACGTATGGACGCCATTTTGTGTAAAATGCGTGCACGCATTGTCAAAAATCGCTGATATGTCAACCATTGTTTTTGAAACAAAACAATGAGTTAACATTTTTGAACGTTGCAACATTAATACGGCGATTACGAAATTCTAAACCCGTTTTGAAATTTTACCTCGATCGTCGACAGATTAAAAAAACATGGAATGGAATTACAATCACTTTTTAATGTAACGAGCATTAAATGACATCGTTTGTGGTTTGTGGCTGTCATAAAAATATCATAAAAAAAAATATACAGATTAGACTCAATTTAGTTGAAATCGTTCGATTTTATTTTTTTTTTTGGTTCATTTGTAAGTTGGCGCGAAAGGACGTGTCAAATGTGACACGGTGTTCCACAGATTCTGTACAACCATTTAGTATGTCCGCTTCTCGTACAAATACAGGTTTTGCGAAATATTTTCGGATTTATTAAAGAATTAGCTGTCTTCTGCAGTTTGACCCGTAACTTTAAGCTATTTTTTTCTTAAATAAACCGCAATAAAATCCAAAAAGTTCTTTAAGCTAATTGTTGTTTAGTTCTGTAAAAAGTACGGATAGCAATAAAAATATTTACAAAAAAAACATTTTTTTAGTTAGCAAAAAATCATGAGTCTAATTATTACTTTAATTTAGGTTGTTTTTACACGGCATCTTAAAATATTAATATTTTTAATCGACTTCAAAAAAGGAGGAGGCTCTGAATGCCGATGTTCCTATTTTCTAAGACAGTCTAAATTTTCCTTTTTTAAAACACAAACATCGGTAGGTTACACAGTTTTCAACTGACTTCAAATAAGGAGGAGGTTCTCAATTGGACGGTACTGTTTTTATTCGTATGTGCGATTTCTCTGCGAGTTGTAAGGTGGTAGAGGATAACATCTTTTTACAGTTTTTGCTGCACTTCTACGGCCATGCTCGCCCGGGGAAGTACCACCACCCTTTAAAAATACGGCATAAAATAAAGTATGCATGACTATTGGGGTTGCCGAACGGCCATCCTTACCGTCTAAATTTTTAATCCTGTCCCAATCCTAACTACATATTCTCTTCTATCCAATTCGCCAGGTTAACAACGCACTCACAACTCTCCAGATGTTGTGTGTCTATGGGTGACATGAGATATGAAACATTTTTAATTGATACCCCGATCCTATTATTCATAGCGTGATGTTTTATTATTTTATACATGGAAGGAGGCAAACGAACAAGCGGCACCTAATGGTGAGCCGCTTGTTCCATGGGCGGCAGTGATGCCCATGGACCCTGAACAATACCTGCTGCTGAGTTTGTACAACGTACAACGCGACATACCACTTAATACCATTGCTACCACCTTGATGATTGGCAGTCCACTACCATCAGATTCGGCCGTCACTTTCTGCCACGCACGACACCTTTGCGGAATCAACTGTCGCCAGCGGTATTTCCGGACCGATACGACTTAGGGACCTTCAAGAAGAGAGCCTATTGCTACCTCAAAGGCCGGCAACGCTCTTGCAACTCTTCTGGTGTTGCGGAAGTCCATGGGCGGCGGTGACCACTTTCCATCAGGTGCGCCGCTTGCTCGTTTGCCTTCCTCTCTATAAAAAAAAAGTTCTAGGATGGCTATTGTAACCTTCTTATTTCCTCCCCTCGCTTTTTCTTCTCTTTCTGTAATGAAAATACTGTAAAAAATACGATATTTCAGATCGTCGAACGATTAAAGTTATAATTTTTTTTTTTGTTTTAGTGTGAAAACTTTCACACATGCTCTTTGTAAAAATTATGCTAAATTTGTAAAATAGGGCAATAGTTCACACATTCCTTGTCCGCAAAATGGCTTTTCATTATATTGCAAAGCAATCGGCGAATTGATTTAAGTTGAATGTGCAAGTATTACTTTCGCAGTAAAGTATCGTAGCCGTCTTCAAACGGTATTATTCACGCTTCTTTGATTTAAAAAAGAAATTATTGGGCTGGTTATAATGAAAACTTTATGGACCGCTTTGAATAATTGGATGGGTTCATTGAAATAAAAAAAAATAAAATCAGTACACAGTCAATTTGTGAAAAAATTGGAAAACATACGAACATAAAAAAGGTACAGTCGAACATATAACGTCCTTATTTTAAAATCTGTTAAAAAAGGATATTGTAAAAAAATTGTGTCAAAACTTATTAACTTCCTAATAATGTATGTTTATAATATGTACAAAATCGAATCTAACCGTGACCTAATCAGTACATGTTTCTACCAACCTTATCCTGATTATTTTGATGAATAAAATTAAAATTACGCAAGTGGTGCAATAGCCAGACGTATACAACTAAACAAATGTATCAATCACCTAATGTATTTGTTTAGAATACTTCCATTCAGTGCTAGTGGTCTTCGAAAAAAGCTTCTAAATCCGCAGCGTAAAATCCATGCGATGAGATTGCAAACATTGCCATTTATCAAACTTTTTCTACACTCTTCAGATAAGCAGCGGAGAGAAAATAAAAAGATATAAAACGGGCATGAAAAGGCCACCCTAATTTTGAAGTTCAGTATACTTTTCTTTAGCAGCCGCTTTTCTACGTATAAAGATGTATGTTTGTTTGTTCATTATGTATCTATTACAACTAACTAAAAGTAACGCGTATTTATTGGAATGATTCAAATTTTCTTTATATGTTAAATCTTAACCTCTTTTATTGATCATTACAAATCTTAAATTGTTCTGTTTTACTTATCGTTTAATAAATTAGAAACTATTTAGTTTATAGTTTCGTTTCAGTGTAATTACTATCGTTTGACTTAAGAAAAATATATAAAATCTAGCCTGTCGCTTATGAAAAATATTATATTTACATATGAAATATATGCTTATGTTTATTTATGTTTGCCTAGCCAAATAACTTTAATTATAATCGAAAGATATTACGTTTTGAGTTAGAGCCACTGCTTTTCATAAAACTTGTATATGATGCATAAGCTATAAAATCAGTCGTTTATATGGCGTCCAAATTTATCTATGAATTAATATTCCAATATCATGAACCGTTTCTTACGGATATATGTATGTTTATTTTATTTCTTTTATAAACGAGAATGGATATTTATAAATGACGATGTGAAAGACATCTAAATGCCAATAGTTCCTGTGTATGCACGCAAAGTTATTTCCCTTTTAAATCTTGACTTCAATATTCCCTACAATTTACTGTAAGAATTTACGTAAGTGCTCAATAAGAATGCTACACGCAACGTCTTTACAAATCGACTCCGCAAATGTATTACTAATCGACAACCATAGTAGGCTTATCGATAATTCATCGCACACTCCGGATTCCTATCACACCCCTAGCATTAATAAAGCACCGCCTAGACGTCTGCCAGGCGTCGCCTTCGACACAATAGTGATAATGAAACATGCATTACGACGCCTTTATAGTCCCCAAGCCCGCTCCCACCAATCACGGCTCCTTAGTGTTCAGTTCGAAATTTAAATGAGTTTTGAATTTTAAATGTAATTTCAGAGTGCCAGCCAGCGAACCGAGCATACTTAGATGTAGCACATTTAGAATATAGACAAGCACAATAATCTATCCTGGTACTTCGAAATGTCATCGATGACTATCTCATGTCTATAGCTTCGCTCGGCTACGATTTCTTGACAAAGGCTCTCAAGAATTCAAAAAAGATTAATAACGTCTTAATCGTTTCACTTTTCAGAGAGTCACATGTCGCTTACAGAGTTTCTTACTCTCAACGTAAACGAAGCAGCAAACGTCAATGACGGTTATTACCGATGGGCGGTGTAGGTCGATATGGTCGTTGAATTCTCAATTGGCTCATTATAAAGGGAACGAAACTGTCTCCACGATAATTGTATGGTAACACTAATCAGTAGTCAGTCTTGTGGGAAGGTAAATGTACAATTTGAAATCAATGCGTGTCCTAGTCATAGTCCTTTTGGTTTAATCTAGAGAAAGAAGTTAATAACATAATAAACTTACAGTATGTTTGCCTTCACAAGTTGGGTTAGTTATCCTTAACCGCTATTATCTGAATCCGTCCTTTATGGATCGTATATTTTGTCACATCTTTCAACCTAATTACCTTTTCTGTTCAAATCTGGCAATGCTCCAACAACTGTTGTGGATGTCTGCAAATCTCAGTTATCTCTCTCTGCGATTGCCAATATTTGTATATAAAAATTCCATCTTTGTGTGTGAATCCTCCGAATACAATCAAACCCTCTGGGATGCAGAGGCCAGGTGCCAGCCGCTCCGTGTAAATTGATAGGCTGGTAATCGGGTTTGGTTAGCTGGCCCTAAATTATTATGGCAATACGGCTAGGAAATAAAAAGGTCCGTGGATACACTTGTGCACTTTATTATAATCAGCATATTTGATAGATCTCTTAAAGATTTTGTCTCTCTAACTATCACCTCTATATAAAATTTAAAATGTTCGTGCACCTTAACTAAAATTTCAAAGGTTTTTGTAAAACATAAATCTATACTTAGATCATCTTCAGATCTCGTGCTGCATTCATAGACACGTGTATAACATCAGATGTTGTTGTTCCATTAAACACCTGCTGAAATTCGCCGCAAGGTTCGTACAAACGATGTTTGTCTTGTCGGCCTCAAAGCGTTGTAGGACCAATGGAATGTGGTCGCTTGGTTTCGTTTTTTTTTTTCAAAGCGGATAGACGATGTGACGAGCAAACGAAAGAAATGCATGATAACAATTGAATTATGCCTTATATGAAATATCGGTTTTGAATGAATAATTTTTATAAAAAAGTAGATAATTGTTTGAAAGTTCTTTATTGTAGATTTCTTAAAATAAAACAAAGAAAACCAGAACTGCTTAAAGTAGAAATAAACAATCTCACCCTACTTATAGGTGTAAATATATTATTAATTGTGAATGTAATTAATTACTATGTCAACATTATTCTTTTGATACTCAATACAAATAAATGACAATTTCATATTTGCCTATAACAATGGGGTCACTACACATATTTGGTAACATTGAGTACTGTAGTATGCTGATGCTCCAGCGTCTAAACGATTTAATTAAAGTATGCAGATAAATACTCAACATGATATTTATTTAATGGATTGTGACTACAAGTAAAGTAAATTAATAAACATATGTAGAGTTGTAAGTGTTGCTGTTGACAAAACAAATATTGATTTGATGCAATTGGTATGATTTTTATAACTGAATTATTGATTGATCTAAGAACTTAAAGAGTTCTTTTATATTAGAAATACATGCAGTGAATCAAAGAGCAACCGTATAAGGATTTTTAAGAAATCTTAAGATTTCTTAGGAAAATTATTTTTTAAATTGTTTTGGCGTAGGTTTCCATTCGGTCTACAATATTTTTTACTCAAGCAATAATGAATTAATTTTTTCGCTCTTACGTCGTGATTCCGCATCATAGCACGAAGCGGTTTTTTATAACTGCATTACTGATTGATTTAGGAACTGTTAGTTTATATTAGAATTGCATGCAGAGAATCAAAGAGAAACCGTATAAGGATTTTTAAGAAATCTTAAGATTTCTTAGGAAAATTATTTTTTAAATTGTTTTGGCGTAAGTTTCCATTCATTCTACAATAATTTTTACTCAAGCAATAATGAATTTATTTTTTCGCTTTTGCGTCGTGATTCTGCATCATACCACGAAGCGTTTATAGCGGTTACAGAAATTATATCCTCGTGAATAATAAGTACTTTCTGAAATAATCAGCTTACTCCCAATACATATTAAATAGGCGCCAAGGAATTTCTACTCTTCGCGCAAAACTAAAATTACGCGTCGATCGCAAATCATCTAGCGTCTACTTCTGCAGCATCCGTTGCAACGTGCTGATTGCCCCGGGAATTCAATTTGTACGTAATATCACGTACGAATACGGGATGGGAGCGGGATCGCGATATCAAAATATCATTACGGGTGTGCGGGGCGCGCGTTCAAAAGCGCAAATGTGAGTGAATTTATTTATTGGGGAGATATAACGGCTTTTAGGGATATGTGGGTGGATGGTAAATCGCGAATATGCAGAAGAATTTTTGGATTTAATTGAATATCGAATAGTATTCTAATGCTGTGAAATTTGTTTAAATCTTTCATTAGGGTGGAGGGATTCCGTTTTTGTTTCAATGATAGGGTAGAGTTGAAGAAAGAGTTAGTAAATCTGAATGTTACTTATTAATTTAAGGTGTTAAAAATTAAAAGAAGAATTAATTTGACTGGAGTAAGAAATCAACAGTCATTATAATCATTGACAGACAATGAAACAGGCAATTTAACCTTTTGAAAGGAAGGTACCTTAGTTATTATAACATAAGATTTACTTTTTAATTTGCTATTGAAACTACCATATTCCATCAGAATTTATGGTTTTTCCATAAAAATATAAAAAAGTCCTCCTGACCGAATTACGACCACGGCGGCCGATTTAATCTGAGATTAGCCAACTGCGTAGGAGATATTATAGTGCACAAGTGTACGCGCAAACACAGGTTCACTCTCTGTTCCTTTGCTCTCATAGCCCAATGGTACAGATATCCGACACGACAGGAAGGAGATCAGGCGCAGGACCGACTTTTTACATGCCCATCGAACGCATGGATCATCTTTCTTTTCAGGCAATCGGGTGATCAGCCCGCATTGCCCTAATCCAACCAAGAAACTACAACACAAAGTCATTGTCCCCCCGTGGGATTCGAACCCACGACCACCGATTTACAAAGCAAGGGCCCATACCACTAGGCTACGGAGGCGGTTAAATGAAAAATATAACAAATAGACAAAAAGACGTTGATGGCATACTATCTAAGCAGATTGTACTTCATTGCAGGGCTATAAAAATACCAGCTGGCTCTGTACCAGTAGTATATAACATTCGAAAAAACCGCTTATGCACGTATTAACAACCGATTCGAAGCAGTTGCGTGGGTACAATGGAAAATAAAAAGTGTATCTGCACCAAACAATCCTCGTAAAATCGCGTTCAGTGCGCGGCTAACCGACGAATAGATTGCGATCGACCACGCGTTCGATATTGCTTCCGTTATTACTAGTTTAATCAAATTCAATATGGCGCGATGTGCCGAATGCAAACGCGGTATAACCCGGGCCCCGCGGCCTGACTCTTGCCGCGGGGTAGGGCGATACGACCGGTTTTACACGCAGTACATGTGTGGTGGCGACTGTACTCTTATACTTATTTAATGCGAGTGTAGACGAGTTCTTGATAACGTAGTCATCCAAATCTTCCCGTTTTGTAGACGCATCTGCGTGTTGGTCACACACATCGTGGTGAAACATTTGTTTATTTATTTTATTCTTCATTGCAAACCTTAAATTAAGGATCACAAAGGGCAGACTTAATGCCTTGTGGCATTCTCTGCCAGTACCCTGGGCGTAATAAGTATGTATAAATCAAATAACTTTTGGTGGGTCCCTCTAAAACTTCAAAACTGCTAAACTGATCTGTCTATCTTTAGGGTTCCGTAGTCCTAAGAACGCTTATAGTTTCGTCATGTCTGTCCGTCCGGGCTCGTACTCCGCCGTATCTGCACCGATTGTCACGGGAATTGGTGGAGGGATGTATATTGAAGATCCAAAGATTGGTTTTTAAAATTACGTAAAAATAATTTTTTTTTACTCTTCCCATACAACGAAAAAAAAATTTTTTACTTAGCCCACAGTGTGGGGTATCGATATAAAGGTCTCTTATAATGCAACAAAAACTTCCTAGAAACCATGTAAATCAAATCGCCCAGTCCCAAGATATCTTCATACAAAATGAAAATTAGAGCGTCTCTACCCCCTCTTAACTTTTAAATTATTATTACAATAATTCTGAAAAAAATGTGATATATACCTCTAACAAAAAGTAAAGCAAAAGTAAATTTGTCGGTATTTATTTTGTCAAGCGGTCGGACGGACCATCGAATGGCTACGGAACCCTTTCATATTTTAATGTTAATGATTCTTTGGTTTCAGTAAAATATTAAGTAGGGAAATATGTATGGGATAAGTCAATAATA